>ML786840.1:460527-473682 GCA_009831015.1 Picea engelmannii
TCTGTTCTGGTTTACCCTAGCCATAGATAGATTTTCCTCATAACAATAACCAGGAAATTTCCTTATAAGGATCCTTTAAAGAACTCACCAGAATTATTGATATGTCTTCAGGAATTGTGGCAGGGTCATGCAATTATTCATGGAGAATCCAATCCATTATTCTTTTTTTTAGGAATTTTCTTGCTTCCTCTCCTTTGTAGACCAGGTTTGACTCTAGTAATTTCAACATTTCTCTAAATATTGAACGTGCTAATGAGATAGGAGAAATATTCGGTAATGCAATAGCTCTTATGTTTTGAATGCGTTTATTGACACACTAGACGATGAACTCCTTGAACTCAAAGACTTATGGAACACACCCGACAAGAACTATTCTTGACGTCCATACTTTGTTGTTTCCTCTATCCAACAGCTTCGAGTAATACCAGTAGGAGCACGACTAATGATAATTTTGATCTTCTCTAGTGAAGAGGTTTATGGTATCCCCATAGAACGATTTATTTCTCATGGTTATCCCAGTGAAGCTTGTCAGCTTTTCTTGAGCTATTATTTTGCACAATAAAATGAACTTGAGTTAGATTTATTTTACGGAAACATTAACTCAAAATAACTATTAGTAGCCTCGGTAACAACATTATTAATTAATGACCACCTAAACAATAAATTTAGTAGTTGGGTCCGTAGGGATACAATAAATGTGACATCAAAAAATGTGAAGGGATGGGTAATGGCGGAGCATAGGGGTTGGAAAATCGTATGAAAAGGTAGATATGCAAGTCTAAAGGTCCAAAAGTCCGAAAGTTAGAAAGTATGGAATGGCTAAGTATAAAAAAGTATCAGGCGAACAATAAAAAGAGTTGAAGTGTATCACGTAGGTTCGTAGGTCCGAAAGTATGAGAAACAAAATAATTCTAACTGTTGAGCGAACTTATGCATAAGTGAATGGATGAGAATACAAGTGTGACAGTTTGCGAGTTCGAAGGTTCGCAAATCGTGAAAATGGCCAAGTATAGTAACCAAGAAAGGGAAAAAGAAGGGATAAAAAAGAAAATGGGACATGGGGAAATATAGAAGGGGGGAAGAAAGGGTATTGAATGAGGTGGGAAAATAGAATAATGGAGGGGAAAAATAAAAGCACGAAAGGGGTTCAACAAACTTGCTCTATATTTCTCTAGGATTGTCTAGAGATACCGCATTCCCAAATTTCACATCCATATAAAATAACATCATTTGCAAGAGTCTTAAAGAGGAGTTTTTTCTTATCCCACAAGAAAAGGTCCACTAATTTACAATTATTTTCAAGCCCACAATAATATTTCCACCCTCCATTTATCCTTTTTTCAACACTGTAGTTCCAATTGATCTTGTGACCAATATCGGTTCTGAGATATTTGTATGAAGGAACTTCCTCCAAGTGGTTGTTATCATACACAAAAGTATCATAAGTGATATTTTTGGATTTAATTATCATAACCTTCATTTTGTAAATGTTCATAGTCATACCCATACTAGAGAAAAAATCCTTGAGGATTCTTAGTTTCTTACTAAAATCATAGAAACTCCTTGCGATAAGAACAATATCATTAGTGTAAAGAAGGATGATGACTATACGAGCGGAAATCAAGCTGACATAACTATACTCTTTCAAAAATGTATATTCCAAAAAGGGAACGGGTTAAGGGACAACCTGGCTTGACACCTATATTATAGTTAATTTTTTTTTACCAACCCTTAGTGTTCCTAAACCTATCAATAATTTTCTCATACAAACCACAATAGCTCTTAACTCGAAAGAAACTTTTATCTCTTCTAACCTATTCCAAACATTAGTCCTAGGCATTGTGTCAAAAAATTCTAAAGTCAACGAAACAATAAAGAAGATTGATTTTATTATTGTGACACTCCTCCATAATGATCCTAAGTGTAATAAGGTGGTCCATGGTTGAATAATAACTTCTAAATTTGGCCTGGCCCTTAGCTATTTTTCTGTGGCTTTCTAGCCATATGTTGATCTTTTTTTCCAAAATAATTCCACATAGCTTGGATAAAATGGGGCCAATCATAGAATACTATAATTAGAGCAATTTATTTTGACTCTGGTAATTTCAACATTTCTCTAAATATTGAAGGTGCTAACGAGATAGGAGAGCTATTCGGTAATGCAATAACTCTTATGTTTTGAATGAGTTTATCGACACACCAGGCGTCGACCTCCTTGCACTCAAAGACTTATGGAACACACCTGAAAAGAACTATTCTTGACGTCCATACTTTGTTGTTTCCTCTATCCAACAGTTTCAAGTAATACCAGTAGGAGCACGACCAATGATAATTTTGATCTTCTCTAGCGAAGAGGTTTATGGTATCCCCATAGAACGATTTCTTTCTCATGGCTATCCCAGTGAAGCTTGCCATCTTTTCTTGAGCTATTATTTTGCATAGTAAAATGAACTTGAGTTAGATTTATTTTACAAAAGCATTAACTCAAAATAACTATTAGTAGCCTCGGTAACAACATTATTAATTAACAACCACCTAAACAATAAATGTGACATCAAAAAATGTGAAGGGACAGATAATGGCGGAGCATCGGGGTTGGCGAATTGTATGAAAAGCTAGATATGCAAGTCCGAAGGTCCAAAAGTCCGAAAGTTAGAAAGTATGGAATGGCTAAGTATCAAAAAGTATCAGGTGAACAATAAAGAGAGTTGAAGTGTATCATGTAGGTTTGTAGGTCCGAAAGTCCCAGACACAAAACAATTCTAAGTGTTGAGCGGACTTATGCATAAGTGAATGAATGAGAATACAAGTGTGATAGTCCCCGAGTTCAAAGGTTCGCAAATCGTGAAAATGGCCAAGTATAGTAACCAAGAAAGGGAAAAAGAAGGGATAAAAAAAAAATGGGACAAGGGGAAATATAGAAGTGGGGGAGAAAGGGTATTGAATGAGGTGGGAAAATAGAAGCATGAAAGGGGTTCGACAAACTTTCTCTATATTTCTCTAGGATTGTCTAGAGATACCGCATTCCCAAATTTCACATCCATATAAAATAACATCATTTGCAAGAGTCTTAAAGAGGAGTTTTTTCTTATCCCATAAGAAAAGGTCCACTAATTTACAATTATTTTCAAGCCCACAATAATATTTCCACCCTCCATTTATCCTTTTCTAAACACTATAGTTCCAATTGATCTTGTGATCAATATCAGTTCTGAGATATTTGTATGAAGGAACTTCCTCCAAGTGGTTGTTGTCATACACAAAAGTATCATAAGTGATATTTTTGGATTTAATTATCATAACCTTCATTTTGTAAATGTTCATAGTCATACCCGTACTAGAACAAAAATCCTTGAGGATTCTTAGTTTCTTACTAAAATCATAGAAACTCCTTGACATAATAACAATATCATTAGTGTAAAGAAAAAGGATGATGACTATACGAGCAGAAATCAAGCTGACATAACTAGACTCTTCCAAAAATGTATATTCCAAAAAGGGAACGGGTTAAGGGACAACCTGGTTTGACACCTATATTATAGTTAATTTCTTTTGACCAACCCTTAGTGTTCCTAAACCTATCAATAATTTTCTCATACAAACCACAATAGCTCTCAACTCGAAAGGAACTTTAATCTCTTCTAACCTATTCCAAACGTTAGTCCTAGGCATTGTGTCAAAAAATTTCTAAAGTCAACGAAATAATAAAGGAGATTGATTTTATTATTACAACACTCCTCCGTAATGATCCTAAGTGTAATAAGGTGGTCCGTGGTTGAATAATAACTTCTAAATTTGGCATGGCCTTTAGCTATTTTTCTGTGGCTTTCTAGCCATATGTTGATCTTGTTTTCCAAAATAATTCCACATAGCTTGGATAAAATGGGGCCAATCATAGAATACTATAATTAGAGCGTTTTTTTTTATCCCCAATTTTAAAAATATGCACAATGAGTCTCTATGTACAAGGTTTAGGTAAGTGAATTGATGTCTCATACTAGTGAAGAACGTGCTTGTGTAGAGTACTCTACATTTAAGTGATCATAAATAATTTATTTGATTGGTTGGGTTGAGGAGATCCCAAAGGATCTCTACCAAGAACATGCATAAATATTGATTTGTCAAGACATAATTTATGGAAAATTGATTGGGATAAATGTGAATCACACTAATATTAGATTGTTTGATACCTAGAGGTGTGGTTTTATGAGAGCTAGTGGCAAGGGATTACATGAAAAATTAAATGATCATTGAATTAGGGGCAATTTGAGTTGCAATGACTATTTCAAGAGACATGAATATGCATGAATACAAAAGAGAGATAAGAGTTTCTAGACCCTAAGAAGTACCTTCTTCTTGAGGTATCATGCATGCAATCTATCAAAGAAATATTAAACTTAGTAATTACACCCAAATCCTCTTCTATAGGAAATTAATCAACACGAGTAGAGTAGAAAAAAATTTGAATTGTGAGTTGAGGTACAAACAATAAACAATTCACTTTTGTAGTGTGCATTATTAACCTTTGGATGAGGTGGTTGGGAATGAAAAATGCAATTGGTGACAATATTTTGTGTTGTATCCCAAAGCTCATAGTGCTTCGCCATAGAATCGAGAGTAGAGGGAGAAGATACCAATTTTGTGTTGTTAATCTAATATCATAAGGATACATGCACACCCATACACTATTGAAAAAATGTCCCTTTGACAACATAATAAATGTTAATGTGCTAGGTCTAGACTTATAAACCTCAAGAAATACCGACAACCCTATTTAATTTAACATAACCTTATTAGATATGTGCATGCATAGCCATCATTCCTCACTGAATATCTAAAGAAAAAAATTTAATATTAAATATATATCTATGCACTAGAACATAAAAACAACAAGAAATTACCCAAATAGATTGCTAAGTATTCTAGCTAACCATGAAAAAATAAGAACAATAAAACATGAGACACAAATATGTCTAGCTATTAAAAAGTCAATAAATATCATTTCAAGGGCGGGGTTAGGGGTTTTAAGTGTGCATTTGGGTTTGGGGGTGGGGGTTGAAAATGTGTATTTGAAATGCATGCTTACACTCCCCACCCCCACCTTCCCTGATTCATTCCTCATTTCTACACTATAATTCTTAAATAGGGGAAATAATCCTTCTTGTGCACAAATTGGGTGTTGTTCCCACAAATTTACTTACTTCACTGAAAGGATTTATGAAAAATCTTTTTGAAACAATTGATGATGATCAATCAATGGTGGTAGACTAGGGAGGGAGTCAAGATATTTTTTCCATGTTCCCTTTTTAGATTGTGTGTGTGAACTAAAGGGATGGAATCCTCTCGGAAGAGTTAGAAAATCAATTCCTTCCCCTTGGAAGGGTTTGAATGAGTGATTATCGGAATCAGGTTGATTTCCCATTACTTATATAATGAATTAAGTACATACAACTAACTCATCATGCAATTTATTCTACTTTACATGTTGACCCCATTCTAACACACTTTTAACATACTACTCCAAAATTATATTATTTTATGATATGTTTCATTATAGGTTGGCACACACAAGCATGACACAAGAAAACTACAATCATGTTTGGCATAATACAACCAAGAAATATACTCAAAAAATCAATGCGAAAGGTTTTGTACCTAGGCACTCATTAACCTGGGCTCAACAATGGTACACATAATTAGTCTTAGAGATTAGAGGCCATGGAAACCAAAAGTTTCCCTCTCTCCATTTTCCCATCAACCCCTCTTCCCATCTTAAGAAATTTCTAGTTCAATAATAATATTATTACTACAAAATCTTTATGTAGTCCAACTATACCACATTTAAAGTGGAAACCTAAGTTAGAAATCAAAATTTTAGATGGGATCATGGATGGAAAAAGGATTAAATGTTGGATTTGATGATATGATAGTGGGAGGAGTACTATGAATGTAATGGGGTCATTGAGTTCAAAATTTCTCATTCACCCATTTGAAGACAACAAGTCAAACGAGTCGTTCTTTGTTGTGGTGGAAAAAAATACTTGAGATGGGGAAAACAAAAAACTTTTTGTCACTTGTTAAAAATATTCAAATCCATCCGAGGAAAGGAATTTTATTGAACAAGATATGAAACCCTGAGTGAAGAATCTTGTAGTAACCTCTCCAACAAAATCCACAAAAAAATGAATGGCTATATATAACTAAACTCCATAAATATATAATCTTACAACTATTTTCTTAAGAATAACAAGATGCCGTGTTGAGATATATTGATTTAAATCAAAATGATATGCAAAAGAATCCACCTTGTTTGACATTACAAAATGAGTCAACCTTATTTGACATTCACAACCATCAATGAAATTTTTATAAAATTTGAAACAAATGAGCTAAAACTTTCCATAAAAAGGGTTCTTGGTAAAGAGAAAAAGAAAAACAAACCAATGAATAAAACAATAAAAGCACAAGGATATAAATGGGAGGAAATTGATTCCACAAAATATATGAGTTATTCAAAATATGAGGATACATAGGGGAGGGTTGTTGGGAGTTATACTATATGTTCGTTATTGCACCAAGGGAAGTAAGGTGCATTTAACAACTCAATATTGATGAGATTGCACTTCGTTCATCTCATGTCTATCCTATGTAATATTGGTCCAATATAATATGCTATACACAACTAAAAAATATAGTAATAATAAATCAAATGTGAACTAAATAATAATCATTCACAAATAACCTCAACTATTATAAGAAAAAGAATATAAATAAATTATGTTTTGTACTATTCCTAGTTGTTTTTTATCAACCCAGATTATCAACGATGAACTGCATGATATATATATATATATATATATCACAACAATGTAGATTCAACTTAACTTGGTATCTTTCAAGCACCAAGAGATTTCTATCTCAATTGTTTTTTTAGATCCCTCTCGATGCTTAATAGATCCAGAGTGAATATGGATCTATGCTCATGTAAAAAAAATCAAATAAGCCCTCCCATCAAGGAAGGTTCTTTGTAAAGAGAAGATGAAAAATAAACCAATAAATAAATCCAAAAAGCCTAAGTATGCAAATGGGAGGATAACACGACCATGTGTCACGAGAGTATGTGCCCGCTGGTTAAAAAAAATTGGAGGAGATTTATCACACAAGATTTATGAGTTAATCAAAATAAGTGGGCACATAGAGGAGGGTCATTGGGAGTTGTGTCATATGTTCATCATGTACATAAAAGAAAGAGAAGAAACCTTTAAGGATACATATGGAGGAAATTAACCCTCCAAAACTTAAGAATGGTGCAAAAATATTAAACGAGTAGAGGATAGTGGTTGGTTGTTGCATTTTAAGATCATCTTCATGAATATGTGCATATATCCATCTTAGTTTTGAATCTATTAAGAAACAAGGAAAGGGATCGAAGATAAATTGAGATCTCAATGCTTAAGTGATCCCAATTTAAGATGAATCTATGTTGGCATGTGTGTGTATGCATATTTGGTTACATATGGGCGTCAACAACAATACTATAATCATTTACATTAGGTTGTGGGTTCGACTCCAATATGCATACCACTATAAATCCCCCCAATGTCATGAAATCTTACAAGAACAAAACACATTAAAGGTACACGTAAGGGGGAAGATAGCTCGATTTTCGAGCTCACTACCTTTTCTCCATAATATGAAGCATTACTTAAAAATATTACACATCTCCCTCATACTAATCTATATAATGCACCTCATTATTGTCAACTAAAAAACATATGAAAAAATAATAAAATAATAAGAAAACATACCACATGATACTAACCAATTTATTAAAAAATGCATTTTTATAAATTTATCCATTTAAACTTTTAATAATTTTAAACAAATTATAAATAAATTAAAATAAATTCCTAATCATATATATATATGATAAAGCTGAAATGAAATTTAATAAATGATAAAAAAATATAAAACTCAATTAAAAACTAGTAAAAATTCATTCCTTTTTACATTAAATAAAAGAGAATGGTTACTAAATAACTTCACTTTTTTCCATACTAAATAATGTGAAAATTTATTTTGTTAAACTTGGTTTATAATAATCAATATATTAAAATAAATACATGTTAATTGGGTTTAGCTTAAATGGATGAAAGGAATTTTATCTTCCCCACCTAAGTTCAATTCCTACAAGTGACATGTTTAACTCCTAACAAATATATTATTGTAATGTTGACTAACCTAGAAAAAATACATATTACTAAATTTTCCATTTTAATTTTTAATCATTCTTTTGAAGTCAATTTTTGACCCTAAATTTTCCTTAATATACCTTCAATCTCTTTATTTTTTCCTTCCATCTAAACTATTGTAATACTTCCACATTAAGGATTCTATCCACACTACATTTTAATACTCCCAAATGTGGTAAAGGCTCACTTTTTGCATTGTAAGATAATTCTTAAAAAAAAAAAGATAGAAGGAAGAGGATGTTAAAATTTATAGAAGATAAACAAATGATGATGTACCTTTTTTTTATTGATATATATATTTTTTCCAATAAAAAATAAGTTTAAAAAGTAGAGGAGATGCTTGAAAATACTACACAAATGCACACCTTCACCCCATGAGGATCGGGGAGTAACATGTAGCTATAATTTTATCCTTGCACCACACTATAGGGGGTAAAGGTAGGCCCCACCACCTACCCTCCTAGGGAACATCCATTATCCTAGGAGGTAAGGTATGTTTTCCACTCACACTCACCCTCTCGAGGGTAAAGGTGTGCACCACCATCCACTCTCTTGAGAGTGAGGTATGTTTATCAACCCACCCTCTTGAGGGGTAAGGTATGTTCACTACCCACTCTTCATGGAGGTGAGGTATGTTCACCCCCCACCAACCACCATCTTGTGGGGTGTAGGTGTACTGCCCCCACTACCCACCCTCTAGAGAGGGGAAGGTAAAGGTGTATTACCACCACCACTCACCCTACAAGGGGGTGAAGCTCTATTCTGTCCTCATCACCCACCCTTTTGGGAGTGAAGTTGTATTGGGTGGGTGGTGGAGGCATACCTTCATTCCTGAGAGGGTGGGTAGTGGAGGCACACCTTCATCCCCCGACAGGCTGGGTGGTGGGGGATGAAGGTACAAATGAACAACCTCTTATGGGTATATTACTAATGAAACTTGGGCAATCTTTCACTCTCACACACATGTACACACATAACTCCAAGGTGCATGACTTTTTGTCAATGTTTTTATAAAAAACCATCTTATATAGTAGAAGTGATCTACATCCTAGTATGAGAGAGAGGGATTCACTCCCTCTCCACACTTGATAGATTCAGAGTTAAATGGATCTAGGGTGGTGTGTGTATAAAATTATTTTTTTAATATATTTAAAAAATGAAATATTTTAATATATTTTATAATATTCCCCGGATGGGATGCCACCTTGACAAGATGGAAGCAGCTATGTGCAATGCCACCTGGCCAAGACAGATGACACCAGGTGTCAGCCCAACGTCACGTCCTCCCTCAAATCCCCAGTGGCATTTAAAAGACCCGCTGTCACCTTTCCTCTCTCACTCGCACCATGCAACTCACATGAACAAGGACCTGTGTGTCTTCATGGCACAACGTCGTGAGACCTCCCGGTCACTTCATCTCCAGCCAGCCGTGTCCGATCCAAAAGCTGAGTTATCGACCCCCTTTTCTCACTGGTTCGCTCATTTCCCTCTTTGTTTTGTTCTCTAGCTTTGGTGTGATCCCTCCCTTCTCGTTTTGGGGGTTTTTGGTGTGAAACCTCCGTTCTGGAGCTTCTCCCCTCCAAAACTGCCTCCTTCCTTCATGCCAAGACCCAGGGGCAGACCAAGGCGTGGAGCATCCTGGTACCAAGCCCGGGGAAGGAAACCACCTCCCTCTACTCCACCGTGCGAAGTTTCGAACTCTCCTTGAGTAGTTTCCCCCCACTGTGATATGGCTTCTTCCCATTCGTTGGCTCCCATGGACATTCACCCATCTACAAAAGTTTTTCCCCCTCCTCTCACCCCTTTGGCCTTTCCCTCTCCTTCTAAACCACCTTGTGATCCAGTCACTGGACTCTCCCCTCTCTCGAACCCCTACGACTGTAGGGTCGAGTGGTTTGATCTCTTGGGCAATTCGCTTGGTTATGCACCACCTCCACCCTCCCCCCCTTGACGCCCCTCCTCGTTCCTCCCCAGTCGTTCCACTTTCTTCCCCTCTTCTGGGCTCCTCTTCCTCTTCTCCGCTCTCCAACCACCCTTCTCTTTTCTTTGACAGGGACGACGAGCGAGCTGAGCTCATGACCACTCTGAGCAACATTAAGAAAGATATGGAGGACATCAAAACAACCATGCGCGAAGTTCAGACCAGGGAAGACAACCATTGGCGCATAATGGATACAGTGATGGCATTTCTTCAATTCCTTCGAAGAGCCATGGCTGACCGTGAGAAAGGAAAAGCTCAGGCAACGCAGGTCTTCACTGGGCCGCGTCTAGGTCCAGGTTACTAATGTCTTCCCATTCTCTTTTTCTCTTGCTGTCAATATTTTAGCCCTGTGTGGCACAGTACAATTTTTACCTCCATGCACATGACATCTAGCCTTTGATAAATCTGTCCCTGCGTGGCCTTGTAGCACAATTTATATTTATTCTTTGGACAACGGACAATGGTGGTTTCCCGTTTGGGCACCGTTAACATTATTTGAACTTGGAAACTTGGCAAGGTGGTTTCCCAACAGGACACCAATGCCAGGTAGTTAGCTGCCTATAATACATCTGTATTTTTGACCAGGAATCAATACAAACTCTAAATTACAAAATAAAAATAAAAAATTATAATATTAATATATTATAAAATATTTAAATATATAGATTGGTTTGAATTTGTTATGTTTTGATTTTCCCTAGCTTAAAAAATTAATAGATCACTAAAACAATGTCTTGGTTAGGGAGATAAATATATTAATATGTTTTATAATATTAATATTTTTTAATACTTTAATATTAGTTTATTAAACCAACATAAATCCATCTTAAACCCTATCTATAAGGGTGGAGAGGGATCAAATCTCTCGAGGTGAAAACCTTTTTTAGAGTGCAAAACTTGAGGAAAGGTTAAAGGTTTGCACCTTGAGAGATTTGATCTCTCTACCCACCGCACTTGATAGATCGCTAGTTAAGATGAATGTATGCTGGTTAAACCCATATCTATTTTATTATTATTTCATTCCATATCTATTTTATTTTTATTATTTTTTTAATTGAGCATTATCTAAATCTAACCAAAGGCCTCAACATCTCCCCCATACTGAGTTGTAGAGCACCTCACTACTCTAGGTGCAATTAATTATAAAACAAGTTTTAGGGGTGTGTGTAATTGGTTTTTTAATTGAGTAGAATTTATTTTTATTATTATTTATTTAATTGAGTACACTTTAGAGTGGGTACTTTTTTTAATTGAGTCCACTTTATTCTTTTTTTTTTAATTGATCCCACTTTAATTGTTTTTTTAATTGAGCATTAATGCCTCAACACCTCTCCCATATTGGGTTGTAGAACACCTCGAGGTGCAATTAATTATAAAAAAAGGTTTTAGAGGGTGTGTGTAGGGTGCATGTTTTTTTTAATTGAGCCCACTTTATTTTTATTATTTTTTTAATTGAGTCCCCTTTAATTTTTTTTAATTGAACATTATCTAATGCTAACATAACCCCTCATCTCCCCCATATGAGCTGTAGAGCGCCTAGCTACTCGTGCCTGTAATTATTTTTTAATTGAGTATATTTTATTTTTAATATTTTTATTTATTTTTTGTCCCCCCAAATGTAGGATAGTGGATGTAGTCCCACAAATCACTGACAAACTAACAATATATATATTTATTTTTTTAATTGAACGCACTTTAAGTGAGTGTTTTTTTTAATTGAGTAAACCATTTTTTTATTATTCTTATTATTTTTTAATTTAAACTAAATTTAATTGTTTTTAATTGAGCATTATCTAAAATGTCTCAACATCTCCCCCATTCTCAGGTGTAGAACACTTCCGTATAATTAATTATAAAATAAATTTAAAGCAATGTTTAATCTCTCATTTAAGACTTCTCTTCTCTATTTACCTGGTTTCTCATGCCATAGAATCTCCTTTTCTCTCCCTTTATTTAACTTGTTCGTCTACTACAATCTCCTCCTCTCTCTCCCTATATTTAACTTGGTTTTCTCTCCCTCTATTTAACTAACTTGCTCGTCTACTACAATCTCCTCTTCTCTCCCTCTATTTAGCTTGCTCGTTTGTGTATTACAGTGGTCATGGCAACACCTTTTCTACATAACCATGTGAGGTATGTATGCAACTCCCTTTTATCTCTTATGATTTTAATGAGGAAGATGATTTGCTTTGCGTTTATTCTGAAATATGGGAAACTCAGGTTTAGTTTCTATTGTGAGTATTCCTTTCATCAGTTCAGTGTATTAATAATTTCTTTATGTCATTGTTGTATCCATTTTTTTCCACTGACACCGAACCTTATTTCATATTCTATCATTCTCACAACGTAAGAATGAAACCCTAATGGCCGATTTTATGCCATGTAGGCCGATTTTATGCCATGTAGATGCCCTATCTCGTACCTAAAATCATCTCTACACTAAAATTTTTGAGGTGAAGCTTTTCGATTTTGCATTTTTTTTTTCTTCCCATGAAAGGCCTTACTGGGCCCAGATTGGTCGGGTAGAAAAGTCTTATGCTGTTCTAGCCTTACTGGGTCCAGATTAGTCGGGTAGAACAGTCTTATGCTGCTCTAGTACAGAGGGTTGGTGGGTCGTGATTGAAAGTGGTTATAGGGTTCAGATTGGTTTGTAAAAAAATCCGATGTTGTAGACAAAGATGGAATTTGATGGACAAATTATAATAAAATTTGATTAAATCTATAAACATTATTTATTAAAATTGTGAAAGCAAATGATAATGGAGTTGTTAAAACAGTTAAATTTAACGAGCTGTTCTGTTTTAAGATTCCAACCCTAACTGCAGGTTTCAAAGGGTTGGTCCTCTCGAAAAAAGTAAGCTTTGATTGTACATGTTGTTTTACCCTGTTAAACCTGGAATTTGATATTGTTTGTTTGCCTCA
>ML786840.1:511328-525599 GCA_009831015.1 Picea engelmannii
AATCATTATGTGGTTTTCTCCTACATTGGGTTTCCACGTAAAAAATATTGGTGTACTGTGTATGTGTATGATTGTTCATTTGTTCATGACTTATTGGATGATAATGCTATATTGATCATAAAGATAAATAACACTTGCATACTGTGGTTAAAAGGATTAAAAATCTCTATTACTGATTCACCCCCCCTCTCAGTAATCCAACATCCAGATCTGCTTGGAATATGAATCGTTGTCATTGCTTAACCCAATGTGGGGCTGATTCTCCTTTGCACAAGGGCTACATTCTCCCATGAAGGGGCATAATTCTCCCAAAAGGGGATTACATAGAAACCACAAACATGGGTGCTTGTTTCTCTCCTAAATATCTCTCCAAAAAGTCTCCAAAGGGCCTCCACAATGGCCTCCCAAAAGATCCCCAAAGTGGTCTCCTACATTCCTCCCCCAATTTCTCAAATGAGGAGCTTAAATCCTTTTTCCTAGATCAATAATCCAAAAAGACAAGATCCATACGGATAGGATCTAAGTTAAAAAGTGAGGAAAAGTCCAAATGAGACCCTTAACTTCCTCCTTAAGACTAGGAATCCACTTGTAATAAAGTGAGGAAGAGTCCAAACCAATTAATGAGACCCTTAAATTCCTCCTTAAGACTAGGAACTAATTCTCTGTTAAAAGTAGGAAACTAATTTGTGAGTTGTATTCTCACAACTAAGTTCCCATTTTTAAAATATGTTGGGCACATGCCCATTTTGGGGAAAAGGCACGACGTGGAGGAAATATAGTTGGCAGGGAGGCATGCGAGGCGCGCATGCAAGAAGATGGGAAAGAAAGATAGTTGGCAGGGAGGCATGCGAGGCGCGCATGCAAGAAGATGGGAAAGAAAGATAGTTGGCAGGAAAAGAAGTGGACGAAAGGAAAATGTGCATGCAGAGGAGGAAAGCGTGCAAGGACATAATGCAAGAAGACCTAACCATGTTAGGGTTTTGGTAAGAGAATGTAATGGTTGATGAGCCAAAAACACATATAAATAGATACCTAGGAGTTCTAGGTGGGGGGTCTGCTTATTGATTGTTACTCGCTTGAGAAGGAGTAACTGGTCTGTAGCACGACTGTAATCCGATCCAGTCTTGCATGTTGTTGAGCTGTAGAGGGTCAAAAGGGTAGATATTGAGGGTTAGATCATAAGTTGAGGAGCCTGGTGTGATCTAGCCTGCCTCATAATAGATCTCAACCCGATTGAGGAGGAGTTGTAAAGCGCATGACGTTGTAGTTTTGGAACTGTCATAATAAAAGAGCTTGAGAGCCAGATCTTTGTGGATGTATCCCAAGAGGGGGTGAACCACGGTAGCACCCGTGTTATGTGATTGCATGTTTGTGTCCCTTTTATTGTCAATAAGTAGGTGTTAGAATGATGTATGAATGAATTAATGGATCTAATTACGCTACATTCATGAATGAGAATGACAGTCTATTTCTCTAATAATTAGATAGAATTCACAACGCGCAATTCACATATACACATTCAGTCCTAGACTACAATCATTTGAGCATTGGAGTCACCCATTAAGACTATATCGGGTGAGATTGCGCAGTGCACTCTATGTGTTGTGCTACCTTATGGTTTACTAGGAGGGTCGATAGTTTTAGAGGATTTGTTGGATCCCCAATAGATTTGAATCTGGTTCAAATCATGTTAAAGGTATAACTAAGATAAGCAAACAACAAATGGTTTCATTTCCGGTTGGAACAACATAGGATTGAGTGGATGAGATTTGTTGAAGATTTGTTAAAAGAATGTTTGATCTATTGAAAAACTATTAAAAGAATGTCAGATCTAGGATCGAAGTGTCAAAAAGAATGAAATTATAAAAGGGAATGTTTATACCTTGGAGACCCATGAAGGAGGAAATAGAGATATGTTTGAAAACACAGGAGCTAGAGTTTGCGCAACAAGATAACAAAAACCCCGGAGTAACACCGTGCAAATATCTTGAGAAATATGTGTTTACTGATCTGCATGAAGTATTTTATGTGATTTTCCACACTTATTGCAAGAGTGGATATTGAGGTTGAAAGGAAACCACACAATAAATCACATCCGACAGTTAGAGTGGAACCCAGTTTAGATCACGCAGTTACAACAGGTGAATAACAAATTCACCCGCGCAGTAGATTTTTGGCTCGACTGTATTGTAACGTGATTTATAATAGAATTTGCAGTAGATACCGTGAATTCGTACAATGCAGTAGAACAAGAGTTTCTACATGACCCTCGAGGAAGGTATATTAGATCGTTGCATACTTCTATTAATATCTTGTTGTATAACAACGAGGTAATGACAATGGCATCATACAAGTAAATTTACCTGTGTGCATGGGGGAAGGGGCGAAGCACTGATAGGAAGTGGAAACATGGAGGAAGAGACGAATAAGGGAAGGAATAAGGAACCTATCGACCCAATCATGATGGAGGAAGACCAGATCAAGCAGATCATGGCAACAGTGGGAAGGACACACAGTGGAGTACCCTACCAATACAAGATGAACAATAATAAGAGAGCCATAGCCATGCGAGAAGGCTTGGAAAATGATGAAGAAGAGGTAGAGGATCTTCGAGCTATGGATCAGATTGAGGAAATCCTATGTGCAACCTATGAAAGAAATATAGGTGTAACACTGTTGGGGAAGATACACGAAAAATGAAATCAGAATAATCAGAGCGTATAGTGGATCTCTATAGAATATAGAGAATATGGTAGGAACATCAACATAGTGACATGTGGAGGTTCTAAAACAAGAGATGATGCGGCTAAACAGGAACTATTACAACACTAGTGGATTAAGAAGAATACTGAGCCACCTAAGCGATTTGATGCAGGAAAGGAGAAGGAGACCTTTAAGGAAGCTAGACAAGAATTTTTCAAGTAGAATGTTGCGTATATATATACCATGCAACATACCCAAGATGTCCCAATGTATGAAATGTCGTCAGCATTGGACCATACCAGTGAAGTCCACCCGGGAAACCAAGTAAGTTGTATTAAAACTTTCCTGCAATCTTGTATTCAATTATTTAAGGATCCATCATCTGTTATAATATTATAGAAATTGTTATATAGATGTACCAAAAAATCTGAGGGAAAGTTAGAATAGAGGAGAGTCAATCACCTCCATGCTAGAAGGAGAACCAATAGAGAGTTTAGATTGAATGCCAACATCAGAGATTTTAACATGGGTGATGTGATATTAGATTTGGGATTAGAAGTGAATGTATTACCCAAAAAGACATGGAAATGCATGGGGGAACCTACCTTAGGATACTTACCAGTCCAACTCAAGTTAGAAAACCAACACAGAGTTCTACCAATAAGGAGGATAAAAGGAGTGACAGTAGATCTGGATGGAGTGTGCACTAAGGCAGACTTCGAAGTGATCAAAATCGTGGATGGCACAACACCATATCCATCATTACTAGGATTAGATTGGGTGTTTAAAAATCAAGTGATAATCAACCTAAAGACCAGGAAGATGACATTTGAGTCAGGAGAATACAGGGTTATCGTGCCCCTGGATCCATCTGAAGCCAAAATATTTGTGGAACCAACATGTCTAGATCTGGAAGAAATTAACCAGTTGTATCGAACCAGTGCACACATCGAATATTACATTAATCCAACTATCGATGGTGTACTTAGATGGAGAAGTATCACGTCATGTTCTTCTGACTTAGACACAGGTCTAGAGAATTGGCAACAATGCCTACATGAGGTCTCAACCAGAATATGTGCACGAATAGAACACATAGTAAGGTGGGTTGGGACAGAAATCAGAGAACCTCCAATTTTCCATGGAATCAATGACTTGGAAGAATTCCTAACGAGATATGAGGAGGAAGTATCATACAACCATAGATTTTTATCTCTCGACATGGAACTTAAGGCTACACCTACAAAATGGTGGGGTGCGCACAAACAAAACATACAGGACTGGTACCAATGAAAAATACTATTGCGCATAAGATTCATCGCAAAACAAAATATGAGCACAACATAGAAATACAATGAACACGGAACACCTACATAACACTTGGAAAAATGAAGAACACAATGGAGGATGATACCACCCGAGGAATGGCCTCATTATTTCATTCACACAATGGAAGTAATTCCGGAAAACTAGTATGTAGACCAAGAACTGCGTAGAGGTACCACTGAATGGACAATATTGCAGCATAATTTCATAGCCACATTCTAATTCGAACATGAGAACCCCAATGTCGATTTCACTTCAAAACAAATTAGAGGCTTGATATTCATTGATAAACCAGAGCTGGACCTTATGATCGAATATCAACAACAGAATAGGTGGACAGTCAAAGAATTGTTGGCATGTTATCGTGTAAAAGAAGACATACCAGATTAAGAAGATCCACACAATATCCATATTCCAGAGATCGAAGGGGAAAGGGGGGTAGCAGGGCCCTCCTTGGCAGCAGAATAATTTACTACATCGATTAAAGTAAAGAAGGTCAATATTGGAACAAAGGAGAATCCCAAGATGGCCAATATTGGGGATTACTGGGATGAGCAAACAGTGGAAAGGATAACAGAGTTACTGCGTGAGTACAATGACCTGTTCCCAACAAACTTCATAGAAATGAAAGGTATTGCAAGAGAACTTGGAGAGATGATAATCCCTCTCAAACCGGAGGCAAGACCTATCAAACAAAGGCCTTATAGATTGAACCTCATATACAAGAAAAAAGTAAGAGCATAAATCAACAAAATGTTGGAAGCAAGAATCATAGAACCAATAGAAGAATTAGAATGGACAAGCCCCATGGTATTTCAGGAGAAGAAGCAAGGAGGCATAAGAATTTATGCAGATCCGAGAAAGATCAATGATGCTTACCTACATGACCCCTTCCCTACACCCTTTATAGATGAAGCCCTAGAAAATGTAGGAGGTAAGGAAGCATATTGATTCACCGATGGATTCTCAGGCTACCACAAAATCAAGATAGCACCATAATATCAGTACAAGACTACCTTTGTGACAGAATGGGGATCCTACCAATACACGGTCATGCCTTTTGGACTGAAGAATGCACCAACAATTGTTTCCAGAGTAGTCATTGATGCCTTCAAAGAATTCATACATCAGTTTCTAGAGGTATATTTGGATGATTGGACAGTGTACAACCTATTGAAGGATCATGTAGAGGTGTTGAGGATGATGTTAGAAATATGTAGGCAATGCCAAATATCCTTGAACATTAAGAAATGTATATTTGGAACACCATTCATAATTCTATTGGGTCACATAGTATGCAGACAAGGTTTGATCGTGGATCCTGCAAAGATTGCAATAATTGTGAATTTACCACCACTGAAATCAATGCGCCAGCTACGAGCCACATTGGAACATACAGGATATTACAAATTTTTTATAAAGGGATATGTGCATATCACTACGCCGATGGAGAAATTGCTCAAGAAGGATACTAAATTCCAGTGGAATGAGAACTATCAATAAGGGTTGGACACCCTAAAGGAGAAGATGGTCACAACACCCATATTAGTCTTTCCATATTGAGAGAAGAAATTCCATGTGCATGTAGATGCATCATCCATATCCCTAGGAGTTATTCTGGTGCAACCAAGAGCAGGGGATTTGGACCATCCCATAGCATTTGCAAGAAGAAAACTATCATACTCCGAGCAGAATTACAACACTACAAAGCGAGAAGGTCTGTCAATGGTGTATGCAGTTCAAAAGTTCAAGCATTACCTTCTTGGAAAACATTTTAAGATGTTCACATATCATTCAACCCTTAAGTACCTAGTCAACAAGCCAATGTTAGGGGGGAGAATATTTCAATGGTTACTGTTGTTTCAAGAATTTGACTTTGAAGTCATATTTAAACCAGGGAAGCTGAACGCATGACCTGATCACTTGTCAAGGGTCACTAATGGCAAGGAGCCTACAAACTTAGAGGATACCTTCCCTAATGCACAATTATTTTCAGTCCAGGTCCTGAATGATTACTTTGCTGACATTATTGAGTATTTAAGTACAGGGACTATGCCACAATAACTTAACACCGTGCAGAGGAAGAATCTGGTTGTCAGAGCAACCAACTACTAGTTGATCGCATGAAACTTATATAAAATGGGGAGAGATAACATCTTGAGAAGGTGCATGATAGAACATGAAAGGCCTAGGATATTGGCAAAATCCCATGAAGGAATAGTTGGAGGACACTATGCAGGCAAAGCTACCACACGCAGAAGGTACTACGCGTAGGATTATGGTGGCCAACTATTCATCGAGATGCAAAGGAATACTGCCAACAATGTGACATTTTTCAGAGGGTTGGAAAACCAAACAAACATGATGAGATGCCCTTACACCCACATGTAACACTACAAGTGTTTGAAAAGTGGGCTATTGATTTTGTTGGGCCAATTCACCCACCCACAAGAAGTTCAGGCATGTGATACATCATCACTGTGACAAAATACCTCTCAATATGGGCAGAGGTAGCACCAGTTAGAGATTTCAGCACAGAGACAACATCACACTTCCTGTTTGAACATGTGCTCACTATATTTGGATGCCCAAGGATTTTGATGAGTGACCAAGGAACTCACTTTATCAACAACACAATTAGATCTCTGACTGAATAATTTGAGGTCTACCATCATAAAAGTATGCCATACCATCCTCAGGAAAATGGAACAGTGGAATCCTTCAATAAGATTCTATAGAATTCCTTAACCAAGATTTGAAATGTCAATAGGGACGACTGGGATTCAAAGATAACATCAGTACTATGGTAATATAGAAATATTTGTAAGAAGTTGACAGGGAAGACATCATTTAGATAGGTGTATGGACAAGAAGCAGTGGTGCCATTAGAATTCTTGGTATCAAGTCTATGTGTCGCAACAATTACAAACATGACAGAGCAAGGTGTAGTACAAGAAAGGTTAAGTCAACTGATGAGCATGGAAGAATATAGGATTCTAGCAGGCTTTCACCAAGAAGAACAAAAATCAAGGGAAAAAGATTAGCATGACCGACATATCAATAGAAAAAGTTTCAAGGAAGGAGACCTAGTGTTGTTGTATGAAAGAAAGTTTTTTCAACATCCAGGAAAGTTTAGAATGCATTGGTTGGGACCATATGAGGTCAATACTGTCACAGACAGAGGAGCTGTACAATTGAAGGATTTGGAAGGAACGGAATTGAGGGGCATGATCAATGGGAGTCGACTGAAGCTATACAAGGATAGTTGACCACCCACAACTTGAAATTTACTGCGTAGTAAGAACCGATGTATAAAAAAAAGTTTGCATGCACAGGTCAAAAATTTAGCGCAACGAAAAATAAAAGAGTCTACATGCACAAGTCACCAAGTCAATGCGACAAAACAATAATATTGTGTCAGTAGAAAAGGGTATCTAAGCCAGGGACTCTATGCGCTCAAAAATCCCAGTGCGCCAGAAAAAGGACCGACGGTCGGAAAACATAACAATTCAGAAAATGACGTCTATGGA
Source organism: Picea engelmannii (assembly GCA_009831015.1). NCBI lineage: Eukaryota > Viridiplantae > Streptophyta > Pinopsida > Pinales > Pinaceae > Picea > Picea engelmannii. The sequence goes on from ML786840.1 coordinate 518,888, forward strand.
ATTGAGGCGCCAACTGGAGGTGACTGTTGAAATTGCGACAAACACACGAAACTTTGTATGTAGAGGTAAATAACTTAGTGCAATTGAAAGGGAAAAGTATGAAAACAAGGTGCAAAGGACAATAGTTAAAAAGTACAAAGTTACCACACGCAGGACACACAACAAAAAGTGAAAAAGGGGCAAATGTCATTACAGAACAATTATCACTTCGTCGTCTGAGCGAAAGAGTGATAGAGTGAGACTTTGAGCTAACATTCATTGTGTTTGAATATTTACAATCCATATCTCGTCACAATGTCGCCACCATGATTTGGAGCACCGGGAAGGGCCGTAAGGAACACTAGAAGTACTTCTCAGGCAATAGATGCAAGGGAGCAAGAGATACCCATAGTGGTGGATTTGGATGAAATCCACACACTCGAGTACATAGAAAACCTCGTGACAATAGAGGAGGAACAAAACCCAATGAAAGAGGTCGAGCAGTTGGAGGAGGACACAGAGAGAACCGAATCCGACACATCGAGGGGACCAGGGCCACGATAGGCTGAGAAAGCCACGGGTTCAGAGCCACAGAGAAATGAACCAAAATCATGAAAGGAAACAATACATGAGGATGTACCTTAGGTGGGGGCCTCATCCCCACAAGCCAAACGAAAGAATCACGCTGAGAGTAGTGCACAAGGAGGGTCACAGTCACAAGTAGAAGGGACTCTGGTTCCGCCAAAGATTCTGAAAGGGGTACGGGTAGATGATGATATGGTCGACGGAGTGAATTCCATCAAGTATTCTGACTATGACGTGATAGATTTCGCCAAATTTCTAGACCAAGCACCCCAACATTATCTATAAAGAAAGGGAGAAGGCTCATCAGGCATGCCACTGTTAGAACTGACACGGTGGATTCTTGGGCTCTATAACACCGACATGATGAACTTGTTGTATTTCCCACATTTTGGGTGGGGAAAGAACATTAATTCCTACGCCAAGCAACTGCTTTCACACGTGCATGGTGGGATATTGTGGATGGATAGGTCGGTGCCTATCACTGTGGAACTCATCGCAGCAATCACGGGGCTACCCACAGATGGGGAAAATCTAGAATAGTACCTGGAGGGTAAAACCAGAGCCAAGGCCATATCTGATGAGATCAAGTCCAAGTATGGTGTGGAGCATGGTAACAGAAGAATTATGATTAGTGACATCAACAATCCTACGACAAGGTTTTCCACCAGACTCCTTGGATGCAAATTGATGCGCAAGTGCCGCAAAGAGGAAGTACCAGTCAGTGTGGTCGCTACCGCCGCACAATGTGAAAAGGAGAGCTCGATGAACTAGGCCCCATACCTCTTGAACTCATTTTTAGAGGAATATAAGGACACACAGGATTGGGGCTTTGAGTTCCACTACTCATGGTTACTCATCCTCATTAGCCTCATTGGCTGGAAGGAAGTAGTTTACAGTAAGTATCTGGAGAGACCAGGAAAGTGTGGCGCATCACGCCACATATCATTACGTAGCAGCACAGAATCAAAGAAAAAGAAAACAAATACAAACATATTTGCGAGGTATTTTGCAAAACTCCAGGACCTCATTATGGATACATGGCACATTTCACCAGAGACTGTCTAGGAGTTTGGATAGGTTGCTAACTTTAGGGAAACACGTCATATCTTATGGCTGCAAGCAAAGAGAGACAAAGCAAGGGAATGGATACAACTAAACTATTGTGTGACGACAAAAGAGATCCAAAGAGAGGTCCAAGAGTGTCCCAAAGAATGGAAGGTGTCGATGATTCCAACTGCAGTACCAAGCCCACAAAATCAGACACAGGGAAGACCAACCCCAATGCACCAAATAGGTACCAACAGGGTTGGAACCAAAAAGAGGAGTATGCAAGGCCAAGAAGGGGGAAGCACCCTAGCCAAGAAGAAACCTAGAACACATATCTAACCACCAAGGGGCCCTACATAGACTCCACCACGTGCATAACAACCACCAACAAATCCAACGGAAGAAGTGCATGTAGAAGAAACAGACATAGGGACACAGGAGATCCCTGTGGAGGAAGAACTAGGGAAAAGGACCTAGGATATTCCTATGGCAGAAGAAACGGAGCCAACCACTGTTGAAGATACTCAGATTCCCACTATTCCTGAGCCATCAGACACCCAAGAGAAGCGTCTATGGGAGAAAACCAGTGGTGGACGAAAGAAGGAGAAATCCCACAAATCACAATGCCATATATCACTAACCCTAGATGATGTGGAGTTAGTGGTGACAACAGTTGAGGAAATACTAGACGAGGTGTGGGATAATGCAGAGAAGCACAAGGATTTAATTTCAGATCAAGTGCAAGAAGTAAAAACTGCACTAGATCATATAAGGATTGGGGCAGCATAGCAGCAAAAGAAACACCCATGCAGGCTAAGGAAGGAGTGCAAGTGCCTAAAATAGTGCAATTTGCAGCGCATAGGAGGGACAATTTCATCATCACACATGTGATGATGTTTCTTGATGAAGAGACAACACGGAAACCCCTAAAGGACATTGAAGTGTTGGACATGGCATTGGCCAAGATTCCAACAAAGGCATTGTATAAACTTCAGATAAGCGTTACGCATGAGATTCAATCTAGAGAAAGAACTGACACGACGAATCTACAGGTATCCCAGGAAAAAAACATCACTATGAAGGAAGCCCTCAACCACGAATCACAACAGAAAGAAAGAGTGCAACAAAACGTGGAGGAGATGGAGACTCATATCCACATACTATTTCAAGCCATTCTTGATAACACAAATGAGGAGGTAGTGTCTTCGGAAGAGAAGCTATGAAGGATAAAGAAGACTATACAACACTATAAAGAGAAAATTAAAGAGTTGGAGGAGCGTGTCACACATACTACTCTCCCATAAGTCAGAGCGCAACGAGAACAAGAGGCAACAACAATTGCTGAGGACATCGGCTGAAGCATACATAGAGTCATTGATCTGTTAGAAAAGAGTGTGCAACTGTGGACTCACCTCCTAGAGGATGGAAGCCTACAAGAACTACAAGAGAGGGAAAACAAACTCAACGCAGCAATGGCAGAGGTGAATCGGTGACATAAAACAGTGTCACTGCCGAAGAAGATCAGGACTGCCACTGAAATGAAGGCTCTGCAGTTGGAAGAGAAAGCGTTGCAAGCACATAACAACAAGACAGGCATTGTTGGATCCCCTACAAGAAAAGGCAAAGCAACAGGTCATGGAGAGCGACGCAGCTAAGTGGAGTGTTGAACAGATCAGGTCCAAGGGAGGAGAGATTTTACAATCTCCTATCATGACGCAGGTGGTCACTGCTATGTCTAAAAAGAGCAGTCAGGCTTACCAGCAGTGCAAACAGATAATGGAAATATATGATGCTCTGTAGCAGGCAGTGACAATTACACAAATCGGGAAGTGACTTGGGACGAGTCACGATGTCACTGTTAGGGGCCTGTTGGGCACAAGCCCATTTTGGGGAAAATGCCCAATGTGGAGGAAATATAGTTGGTAGGGAGGCATGTGAGGCACGCATGAAAGAAGATGGAAAAGAAAGACAACTAGCAAGAAAAGCAGTCGACAAAAAGAAAATGCGCATGTAGAGGAGGAAAGCGTGCAAAGTCGGCATGCAAGAAGACCTAACTATGTTAGGGTTTTGGTAAGAGATTGTAATGCTTGATGAGCAAAAAATAGTTATAAATAGATACCTAGGAGGTCTAGGTGGGGGGTCTGCTTATTAAGTGTTACTCACGTGAGAAGGAGTAACTGGTCTGTAGCACGATTGTAATCTAGTCCAGTCTTGTAATTTGTTGAGTTGTAGAGGGTCAGAAGGGTAGATATTGAGGGTTAGATCACATGTTGAGGATCCTGGCGTGATCTAGTCCACCTCATAATAGATCTCGAGTTGACTGAGGACGATTTGTAAAGCGCACGACACTATAGTTTTGGAACCACCATAATAAAAGATCTTGAGAGCCAGATCTTTGTGGACGTAGCCTAGGAGGGGGTGAACCACGGTAACACATGTGTTATGTGATTTAATTTATGTGTCCCTTTTACTGTCAATAAGTAGGTAATAGAATGATGTGTGAATGAATTAATGGATCTAATTACGCTACATGCATGAATGAGAATGATGGTATATTTCTCTAATAATTATATAGAATTCACAACACACAATTCATAGATCCCCATTTATTCCTGGACTGCAAGCATTTGAGCATTACAGTCACCCATTAAGACTATCTCGGGTGAGACTGCACAGTGCACTCTGTGCATTACGTTTCCTTCTAGTTTACCAGGAGGACCGATAGTTTTAGATGCTTTGTTGGTGTAGTGTACCTCAAATTTTGCATATTTTTTTTTTTTTCTATGGGGCATTAATCACCAATTTCATTTTATATGTTTGTCGATAAAGGGAAGAAATATTTATTCCTGTTATAATTTTCTATGACGTAACTTAAGTTTTTCCTACCACATGATGTCATTTCCATACTTGTCTATCTTGCTTTAGATAGAAACTTATACGGCTAATTCACCAAGGGGTCTAGTAATTCCCATTTAGTCTCCAACCTACTCACCTATATACATAAATATCTATACAATAGATTAGACTTAGGACTTATAGTCCTAATCTCTCTTTAATAAAGAGATTCCTATGTTTTGCATGCAAGACTATTTAATTTGTCCTTTGAAATGAAATTTACTTACCTTGTATATATATTCATGGGATCGGATCTATACCCCACAGCTGGAAATATGTGGTTTAGTGATATGTTCTTAGCATCAATATACATAGTCTCGATCATAGATGGGTTCCTTTACAAATTATCCATGATTAGAGATATTCCAATCCCTTTACCTAACAGAGTTTGAGTAATGATATCTTATGTTGACTTCGACTTAACCAAAATACACCCCAACAAATCCTTTTCTTGAATGATATGCTAACTATAATAAAGCAGTTGAAGTGAACCAGTTCCAACTCGTCAAGTCACAGAGACATTTACTAATTGCGCAAATTTTCTTGATGTGGAAAGAATGGTCTATTGTCAGAGGGAGTTAAGACTCTACATATTCCCTTTAATGGTAGTCCCGTGTGTGCGAGTTACAATGTTTTCACCTGGCATTTCCATCCAATCCAACCATGCCAACCCTGCCCTTATCACAGGCTAGACCGCCCTTCGTACCATCAACATTTGCACTATGCAGTTAAGGCTCCTCATAGGTTTAATGTTTTTTTTGTTTTCATTGTGGAGTCCTTCAAGAGGCTCTGCGTATTATTTTCTTAATGGAGAATGCTTTTGATTTGGGGAAAACGTTACCCAGTGGAACGATATCGCCATTCACCCTCCTTGGTAAGCTTTCGTCATCACTATGTTCTGGTTGTTAACGAGGTTCGGTTATTTATTACAGTCGGAGAACCCTCATGTCAATGTTCTTACTTAAATCTCCCATTATCATTATTCTTTGTAACTTTCCTGGACTGTTTCCCGTTTTCTAAAAAGTAGATGCTTACTGAATATTTATTCTCCAACTTCCTGAGAAGTCTCGACATTCTATTCCCTTGTCCCGACTCAGGAAATTTACACTTGCTGAGTTTTTATATGGGTAAATTCAATCCTAGGGTTTCATATTCCTATTGTCGTTATTCCTTACGGTCTCTCTCTATTGATGTATGTTGAGGCCTAATATTAAATATTTCGTGAGGCTACGCGTGGTCTTACTCTGGAGTTAATTTCTTTTACACTGAGTAAATAAAAATACGTTGCATACTCTTTCTTCCTCTTTATAGAGAGTGAATCCATCCTTCTGTAATCTTCAATAAACCCTTAACTATTACTCACGCAGATAAGGTCTTCTTAAGGGTATTGCATTCTTGTCTGGTATGTTAAAGGAATGTGATTTCTGTGTTTTCGAATAGTCCACCACACAAAATACCCATGGCATAAAATGTTTGAGTTTGTGGAACTTCTTGTTATATTTTCCTCTGTCATTACATGGTCTGCGTGTAAGTTACTCCATTTGAAATTAGTAGTAGATTAACTCTGCACTTATCGTTGATTTATAATTGTCCTTTGTAATAAAAGTAGTCGGTTCGGGAAGTGTTTAAACTCAATCTTTTCATGTAGCGCTTGTTCTATGTGTAATGTTTGACATTGTTCCCTCGGCCTATTCGCACAGTATGTTTTACAAAAATTATTTGTTTAACTGATAGAACTGTTGATTTCATTTCATAAACCAATGATTTCATGATTGGTACCAACAATAATGATGGGCCCCTTTGCTGCGAGGGTACCCTTCAGGTGGACCTTGCCTCTTCCACCCTATTATAACCCTATAATTCATATGATCATCTGGTGACTGGAAATTTTTCCACTCTGGGTGTATATAGGCTTGCAAATAATATTTCATCTCTGCAAATTATTTTCAAAGGAAAGAAAAGAAAATTCATGGTTGTTGACGCTGAGCGGTTTTTCCTAACCCCATGGAGACAAAAGCAAGAGAAACAGTGCACAAAATCCACGTAATGCGTGTATCCTAAGTTTTGGAGCAAAAATGACTTTACGCTCACAGATTAAAGACAACGCATAAATGAACGATCGAGAAGCTGGCACTGAGATCTACGGTTTACAATTTTTTTCGGACCCCCCCGATCGTTCTACCTTTAACTGTAGGGGGGGGGGGGG
>ML786840.1:555004-577695 GCA_009831015.1 Picea engelmannii
TTTAATTAATTTGATAAAGTATTCCCCCTCTAGCCAAGAGGGGTTAAATTTAAAAGGATTGGGAGGTTTCCTCCTTGGAGTTGTCTATTTTAGAGAGACTAATTATTATGAAAGGATTCATACAAGATAAACCTATCCAATATCATTGCAATTTTCTCCTCCCTGCCCCTTTTATTTCTACATGTAGGGTTTAGACTGACATGTTGAATGTCATAACGACCGCATCTTCCAATTTTCTCCAAAATAAATCAGTTAGGGGATCAACCTAAGTAACATGACCCTAAATCTTAGATCTAGCGAGAGAAAAACTTAGATCCCCACCTATAATAACATTTCCTTGTCTTAGAAGAATCATTTCAAATATCCTCTCCAATATACAATTCCAATTGCATATGGACCATGGATTTTTAAGACAATAATATCCTCACCCAATTTCCAGGAGTATATGATAGGACTTGAATAACTCTAAGTTTGAATAAATTTTATTAATGTGAGCCAGATATAAATATATTGAGATACGACCTTTGGTTTCATCTTTGTCGATCAAAATAAATTAAATGAATTTGATGGATTAAATCATCAATCCGAGTTTGTAAACTTGTGAAGTGTAAAGAAAAATATATACAGAGAACTAGTTTCTTATCTAAATGATGCAATTATGGAAAGAAAATTGTTCATCTATTTTAAATGTGGAAACTAAATTGCATCTACAGAAATAAAACCAAGTAAATGCCAAAAATAGGGCAAAAGGAAAGTTTAGTATTGTGACCATAATAATTTGATCATTCCTTAATATTTGATCATTAACTTCATGAATTTTACCATTAAAATTTCATGAATTATAGAAATTACGAAGGAGGTTCTTTCAATCAACGATGGATATGATCAATTGTACTATGACAGAAACTGATAAATAAATCAAGCAAATTTGAAAGCAGAAAACAATGTCAACAATGTGATCAAAATAGTAGTTTAGTCATTCCATGAATCTTTGATCCTTAGCTTTATGAATTTTAGTATTATGGTTTCAAAAACTACAGAATTTACCAAGAAGGTTCTATCAATCAATGACTGGTATGATTCAAATATTATTGTGCCAAGAGATGATAAATAAATCAATGGAATTGGAAATAAATTCACACAATAGAATTGAAATACACATAATCTGAAAGGTAAATCACTGAAAACAAATAAAGTAACAAACTCTTCTCCAGGGACCCTCCTGCTTCCAAGACTGTCACTGTTAAAATATTATGTGATGAGGAATTGTTAAGAAATTTGGATCATGAAGTGAACACTAGAAATAATCAACACTTTCTTATTATCTGAGAATTTGATTGCAATTTTTTTAACATCTGCTTCCCTTTTGAAGGTCTATGTTATCACTAGAAGTCACACCTAGACTATTGTAGATGTAATCCTAACACCCATCTGAATGTGAATGATAATGTTTGAAAGAGTGTGGCAAATGTATGTGAGACTCAGTTTATGACGTCAATTACAAAACCTTCCATGAAATACACACCAACAAGCAAGGATTTGAATAGCTTCAAATCAGTGTTAAGAGATCTAATATGAAAGATAGAATACTTAGCAAGGAAAGTGAAATATGTGTATCGATTTATATCAGGTATTTCTAGAACACATATGGAATAAAATTCATTTGAACAAGAACTTCTTAATCCAAAGAGAAAATCACTTTGATTAACTTGCAAAAATACGGCAATAAATCATTTACTGCGATAAAGAAACAAGCATCATGATGAATCCTTCATCAAAGACTAATACCAAAGTGAGACAGAACATACATGATAGTAGGAAAAATATTGATTTTTCACCATTAAAGATTCTTGATTCTAGTCCATACATCATGAAAATTTTGTTACAATAATGAGAGACTAAAGATAAGAGTTTTCTCCTCATCCATTTGAACCTCCTATCAAGTTACAATCTCTCTTAAATAACAAAAATTCTAAGAAAAACCTCTTTAGAATTCGCCACCTTATCTCATCATAGGATTATATGCCTTAGAAAGGCATGGTAACAGGTGTACAACAAGAATATAACATAATGTTATATTGCAGGAAAATGTTGGCAATGTATTGAACATCCCTTAACAACTGATGTTGTGTCTTTACTGCATGCAGCTTCTTGAGGCAGGTGGCCTTCTAATGTGCAATTAAACCTCTAAATGTTGGTACGAATTCAACTTGGCACCTGGAAATCCCTCTCGCCTCCAAAATATTCATAAATCTAAGTTCACAGCGTAGCGCTGTAAACTGTCCTAAAACACTCAGTTCGCACTGTAGCAGTGCAAACTGTCCTAAAACACCCAGTTCGTAGCGCCAATGAGTCTAGGCACTGTGACCTTTCCTGTAGAAGCATGTTTTCTTGCAAAAAATATTATGACCTTTAAAACTTGAACCAAAAGTGGTATAAACCTTCCAGATATGCTACAAAATCATTACAACCTGAAGTAACCTTGGACAAAACATAAAAATATGCTAAGTTTAGCTCAAAATCCAAAATCATCACTTAGTGTTGTAACTTCATGCAAAAATTAAACATGACAAAAATGATATTGATGTGGAAGATCATCTTGTATTCATCTTTTGGTTATGGTACTCCTTCTAGTATCCACCTTAGCCAATATATCTAAATTCCTTTTTTCCACTTCTTCTCTGAAAGGATATGAATCTGCTTTTAATTTCCTGATTTTAGCTTGGCAAGCTCTCTTCTACTTATATACATTCTTGAGTTTCCTATGAAGGGGAAAAGACCTCTTATCCATGAACCTTGATTTATCAATTGTCTCCTTATATAGATCTAACATCTCCTTTAGTGTGATTCGAGACTCCAACTCTTACATTTTCAAGTTGTCAATTTCATTTTTTGCATCCTTAAGCTTCCTCCTGAATCTTTTGAAAGTAGGGTTACTTTCATGAGAAGCAGTGTTGATATCAATAACCTCTATGGGCTGCATGGAAGGCTGATCTTTGTCTTTTTTCTCAGCTGAAGCTTCTGCTATATCATCTTCCATAGGAATATGTTGTTTAGTTGTTGATCTAGTAAATATTTTGCCTATCAAGCTCCTTGCTTTACTTGAAGGTATTTCCATAGGAGTAGGTTATTCCACAGGTGAAATTTCTATGTCACAAGTTTGTGATGGACCACCTTCTTCTTCTTTATCAGTAGCCTAAAAATATTTATCACTCCTAGTCATCCTCCTCTTCTTGATTGAATTTGAATGCACGGTCTTCTCTATGGGGGTAGAAGTTTTTCTTTTGGACTTTGGTGTAGGAGAAATATCTAACTGAAAATCTGATGCAACTAGGAAAGTTTCCCAATCAGTGTTAGTCTTCTTCAATTCTTCCAGTATTAACATATTGATTAAACCAGAGTGAAAAACACTCGTGTCCACCTGCTTGGACTTAGCCTGAAATCTGTCTGACATCTTTCCAATACTCCTAAAAAGGTAAAATGGAAGGTTCATGGATTATTTCCCAGTGACGTGTAGTATTAATCTGATATGGTATTGATATACCATATTGAACCTTCCTTCACATGTGAAGTACCTTTGAATGACCCTGATCATCTTGTCAAAATATTCCAACATGTGACTTTTGGGCACTCCTTTGGATAGGTTGTCTCCTTGATATTTAGGTTTAAATAATTCCTTGGAGAAAGAAGAGTTCAAAGACATGGATTTGAACCAATTCTCACCACAATCAGGTATCTCTATGGCTACATAAATAGAATTCTCAGAGAATTAAAACTCCAACATACCCACCTTAGTCTTTGTTCCAATCAAATTAAGTGCAAACTACTTAGCCACTTCAGGCTACCCTCTTTGCATTTTCTAACAACAATTAAGGAAATCCACCCTCTGGAAAGTTTCCTTGAAAAATGGTTCAGAATTGATGAGTTGCATGTCATGTGGTTCAACTCTCACAATCTCTCCTCCCTTGTGGATTTTCTTGCCTTGCTGACTGTCCATAAGTAATGTCTTGAAAACCTCTTGTAGCATCTTATGAAAGTTGCTATGTAAAAATTAGAATAAAACAAGGATTTTAGGGTTTGATTACAAAACTGGCATACTTAGGGTTCACCTGACTGAAAAAAACTTATACAAAAAAATAGTATGAAGTTTAGAAAATTGAAAGTAGGGAATGATAAGAGGGACAAAAATTCAATCTGAGTGAAACTACAGATAAGAAAAAAGAGACAACTCTGTGTAAACAGAGGGTTCACAACACCAACAACCAGTTTGTAGTGCCACTCTGCAACACAATTGAAATAGGATTTATGAAGGACTAACAAGAATTTCCATGTCTGAGAGAGAACATATAATGACTAGTTAAAACATGGGCCTTAGACGGATTTCAATTTTGACAAGGGCTTGGTCAATCAAAATACAGAGGGCTCACAATGCGAGTCTGTAGCATAGGGTTGTAATAGAAAATTTGCAATGCAGAATGTGCTATCACTAGAAGTCACCTTTGGATTGCAGCAGAGGTAAGCCCATGTTGGCACAAGGGTAGACCCAGGGTTCACTCCAAGAGCGCACCAACAAGCCCTAGCTACTAGCCCTTTCGGCAACACCTGCGAAGCAGATGTAGTCTCACCCAAAGAAGCTAAGAGGGGGGTTGCAAGATAGAGATGTATACAACCAGGGGAATATCAAGTGGAACTAATACAACAATACTGCAGCATTCATATACCTCTTATCAGCTAGATCTACTCTGCGCAACTATAAATCTAATCTAACATAATAACGCAAATAACAATATAACAATGACAGAGATTCCGGCATCAATCACAAATACGACACAAAATATACATGGTTCACCCTCTCTCTAGGGATATATCCATAGAACTGTGCTTATGATATATTAAGATAAAGCTTACAGTTCTTATCTGTGCTCTTAGTCAACAGATCTTCTCTCTTCTTCTCTCTGTCTCTCACCTTCCTGTGCACCCAACTGCAGGGCTTGATATTTACACCTAGCTGAAGATATTCCAATACCAGAAGGCTCCCACTCTCAGCACTCCTCTCTCTCACAGTACACTAATATCTCAATCAATCAACATCAATACCCAACCCTAGTACCGACCCGACCTAGGTCCTCTCGACCTCTATTTATACATTATAGTTCCTCACCGACAGCCTTAGGTCGGAACCTAGGTGTCAAAACCCTAATTACCCAAAACCCTAGGTGTCTAAAACCCTAGGTCAACTTGACCTACCTTTTCAGGGCTTCGCCAACCTATCTTTCCTCCCTTTTCGTGTGGTGCTCCAAAGCATACAATGGTGGCTTTCTCTACTTGTTGAGTTTTCCTTGATCTGTCTTCCTTGTTGATCTGTCATCCTCAATCTCCTCATCCAACGACTTGCTTTTTCGTACTCTGCTTCGGATTTTCTGCTCTTTTGCTTAGTTCGACCCAATGACAATCACTATGTCTCTCATGCAGTTCGTGTTTGACCTTTTCTTTATCGATCTTCACTTCCTTCCATAACCAAGGGCCAACAGGCCCCCAATACTCACCTGTGACTCATCCCGAGGCACTTCAAATCTAATCCTTCTATTTCACTTCGACTTTGGACTGCACAGTGCAACCTTTGTTTTCTGCTTTATGCCTCCTTCCCATCCTTGTGCAAACTATCTTTTCTGTGTCTGGTACACATTTTCAATTGCAACTGGTACCTAGACCCTTTTCTCCTTGTTTTTACTGAGAGCTTCGAGGCAGCTGGTTGTCATAATACAACTTCAGTCGACTCCCATTCACTAATCCTTCTTTCCATTCTCCCTTCAGTGTCTTCAGTTGCGCAACTCCTCCTTCTATAACATAGGTGATATCATATGGTCCAAGCCAATGCGTTCTGAAATTCTATGGATGTCTTATAAATTTACTATCATACACTAGTACTAAATCACCTTACGTAATTTCCTTCTTCTTGATGTGTCTGTCATGATAGGCTTTCTCTCTTTCCTTCTATACTTGCTGATGGAATCCTGCAATAAATCTATCTTCTTCTAGTTCAACCAACTGGGCAAACCTCTCACGAACAACGTCAGTATCATCCATGTCTATAAATGCAACAATTCTTAAGCTTGGTACCAAGTACTCCATTAAGACAACAACTTCGAGACCATAAACCAACTTGAAAGGGGCCTTCATTGTTAATTTCTTGCAAGTGATTCTATAAGCCTAGAGTATTGTTGGTACTCTTAAATCCTAGTCATCCATGTTCACATTGCAAATCTTTGTCAATGTTGTCTCCAAGATTTTGTTGAATGATTCAACCGTTCCGTTTGCTCTTGGATGGTAAGGTGTACTCTTCTGATGGTGAACTACAAATTCTTCCATCAGGGCTTCCATTGTCTTGTTGATGAAATGAGTGCCTTGATCGCTCATAAGAGTCTTAGGGCATCCAAACCTGGTTATTATGTTATCAAATATAAAACACAGTTGTTGTAGTTTCACTACAATCCTTGATTGCTCTTGCTTCGGCCCATCTAGTCAGGTATTCTGTCACAGTGATAATGTACCTTGCTCATGTGCACTTTCCTAGTGGGTTTATAGGTCCCACGAAGTCAATGGCCCACTTTTCAAATGTTTGTAGGGTCATTTGTAGTGCTAGTGGAATTTGATCTCTTTGGGATGGTTTTCCAACTCTCTGGCATACATCACAGGCTCTGGTATACTCTTTAGCATCTCTGTGTAAAGTAGGCCACCAAATGCCATCTCGCAGAACCTTCTGCGTAGTTGCTTTCCCTGCGTAATGTCCTCCTACGATGCCTTCATGATATTCTGCGAGGATCAGTGGGCACTCTGCCTCCATCACACATCTTCTTAGTATCTCATCAGGTCCCATCTTATATAGTTGACTAGCTATTAGTGAAAAGTCTGCAGCACTCACCAGTAGTTGTTTCTTCTTGGAAATTATATACTCACTTAGAGCCATTCCTGTTGACAGGAATTGGACTATGTATGTGAAGTGGTCATCCGTCTTCCTAATGGCGAGCAGTGTGCATCCGGTAGTGTATCCTCCAGACTAGTGGGTTCTTCGCCATGTTCCAACCTCAACAGGTGGTCGGGTCCCTTGTTCATTATTCCTGGCTTAACTATGATCTCAAAATCATATTCTTGAAACAGGAGAAGCCATATGCATATTCCCCCCCCCAACACTAGCTTGTTGACTAGATACTTTAGCGCAGAGTGATCAGTAAACATTTTAAAGTGTCCTCCTAGTAAGTAATGGCGAAATTTTTGTAGCGCGTACACCATGGCTAATCCTTCTCTCTCTGTAGTAGTGTAATTAATTTTAGCTATAGATAGATTTATGCTAGCAAATGCTAATGGATGGTCGATATCCCCTTCTCCAGGTTGTGCCAATACTACTCCTAATGCAATAGAAGACACATCGACATGCACATGAAATTCTCTACTCCAGTCTAGAAAGACCAGAATGGGCGCAGTCACCATCTTTTGTTTCAGTGTGTCGAAGCTCTGTTGGCATTCGTCTGTCCAACCAAACTGACAGTCTTTCTTTAATAACTTCTCCATTGGTGCAGTAATCTGAGCATATCCTTTGATAAATTTCCTGTATTAGCCAGTATGTTCTAGCGCAGTGCACAATTGTTTGACTAAAGTAGGAGGCGGTAAGTCGACTATAATTTCAATTTTTGATGGATCAACCAACAATCCTTGCTTGCATACAATATGTCCTAATAATAATCCAAACGGTGAGAAGAAGATGCACTTCTTCAAATTTAAATCAATTTGACACTACCTGCATTTGTCCAACATTAGTCTTAGACATTCAATATGATTTTTTAGCAAACTAAAAATAGTCCAATCATCAAAATAGGCTTCTAAAAACTTATGAAAAAGTTCTTTGAACGCTTTGACCACCACCCTAGAGAAGATGGTTGGGGCATTCTTCAGTCCAAATGGCATCACTGTGTATTGGTAGGATCCCCATTCTGTGGAAAATGTGGTCTTGTGGTGGTCCTCCTTAGCAATTCGGATCTGATGGTATCCTGAAAACCCATCTGTTAAAGAATATACCTCCTGGCCTCCCACATTATCCAATACTTCATCTGTAAATGGTGTAGGGAAAGGATCATGCAAACAAGCATCATTCAACTTCCTACAATATATGCAGATCCTGATCTCACATGTCTTCTTGTCTTGCACCACCATAGGGATGATCCACTCTGACTCTTCGACAGGTTCAATAATCCCTACTTCTAACATTCTATCGAGCTCGATCTTCCGTTTTTCCTTGCGTTTCAGGTTCAATTTGTAGGGTCTTTGATTAACTGGATTCACACCTGGTTTCAAAGGTATTCTCATCTCTCCCATAGGTCCTTTGATACCCTTCATATCAGTGAACTTGGTTGGAAACAAGTCCTGATACTCGTGCAGTAATTATGTAATTTTGTCAATGGTAGTAGCATCCTAGTAATCTCCGACGTTGGCAAGATTTGGTGTCTCCTCTATCCCAATATTGAATTTCTTTATCTTGATCTGTTGTCCAATGAATGGAATCTCAACTTCTGGTCCTTCCACATCCCTGTGGCCTTCTGTCTCAGCAATGTATACCTTCCTCAAATCATCATCTGCGTCAGCATTAATGTTGTAACATCCCTGTAGTTTCTGGAATGGCACAATCCATTCGTCCTCTGCTTGTTCCAAAGGGAAGCTAGATGCCTCCTTATATACTTTCTGCCTCACAATCTGTAGTGCTTGATCTACCAAAGGAAATTCACTTTCAAACAAAAAGGTGGTTACAAAATTCTGAAGCATGCCTTCCCAATCTGCAGTGATGAGGCACAGTTCCGCTTGAAGGTACCAGTTAATAGGGGTCGTGTCCAACATGTTAATGAATCGGTGTACCCATTTTTCTCGAGGAATGTCACTCCAGGATTCTTCACAACTTCGCACATGGTCCTTTGGGTAGCTTCGACCTGTGTACCTCACTTCACAACTTCCTACTTTTGATAAGAATCGCACTGTCATCAAGGTTCGACATTGTGTCTAGACTGTAATATTTCTTTTGTGCATCCCCCACCATCTTGATGGTGTAGCTTTCAGGGTCTCATCCATAGACAATAGCCTTTGTTGTGTTGGTACACTTGTTTCAAAATCTGAGAGGAAGGCTTCTAAAGGGTTCAGGCCATCAAAGGTAGGCAAGTTACTTGTTGTTGTACCAATCCAGTGAAGTTCTCTGGTCAATCGAGCACATCTCCTTGTGCATACTTCATACATCTGGTTCTACCAGTTATCCAGTGCTTCTTCTGAATCTGATGAGCATGCGTTGTCACTTCGCCAACTTAGATTTCCATCGGCAGTAGGGTTGATATAATTCTGTTGTCTGGATGTTAAATTATATATGTTTTCCAGCTCATATGCATGGTCTTCTTCTCTAATCGGCTATGTATATCATGGACCCTCATATGGATCTAAGGGTGCAATGACCCTAAGGCCAAATCTTTCAAATGTCATGCGTATTTTCTTTAAATCAACAACAGTAGAATTGTCGAAGGCCCAATCAATTCCTAGCAATACAGGGTAAGGGAAGCTATCATCAACAATTTCAATTACCTCAAAATCTGCAAAGGTCCTTACTCTGTCGATTTCCACAGGGACATGCTCCAATTGTCCAAATGGGCTGACAACTTGCTGATTAGCCATTCTAGGCCTGATAGGGGAATAGATCAACTTCGGTTTTCCCATTAGTGCCCAAGTTTGCTTCGTCGTGACATTGACCTCTCACCCTAAGTCAAGGACCACATAGTCTATATCATACTCTCCTAATTGAGCATTCAAATGTAATTCTTTGTTTGCTCTTCTCTTCTTACCAATCCGGTGTACTGCCCTGTTCAGTAAGGGGTCTACCTTTCCTATTTCATACTGCCTGATTAGGTTCTATAACTCTTGCACAACATTCTCATCCCGAATTAAATTAATACAAGTGTACAAAAATTCGATGAGTTTTCTTACCTCTTTTCCTTCTTTCGGTGAAGATGATTGATCAAATGCCTAAGGCATTCCATACTCTTTTATTTATGGTTGTGTTTTAGATGAGGATCCTTGGTTCCCCTTGAACTCCTATCTTTCTTCCTTGAATATTTGTCTTTCTTTCCTTGCATCAAAATCCTGATTCTTCTCCACAGCTTTCCTGATACCTGACTCTTCTACGATCTTTCTTTGGATTGTTCTATCTTCTCCTGTAGTAGCACCTCCTCGAGTAATAAAAATGACTCTAGGGTATGTTCCACATGGTTCTCCATATATCATTTTCACTTGTGGGTTTTTCTGGGGTCCTCGTCTTTCCTGAATATTAGCCAGCAACACAGGGCATTCTTCTATGACATGCTCGAAAGAGTTACAATAACTGCAGGTTGTGCAAGGATTCTGATAATCCCTTAATAAGTGTCTTGTCTATGTGCATTTATAACAGATTATTTGTCCTTGGCCTCGGCCCATACCTCCTCCTCCTCCTCCTCCTCTGTATCCACCACGAGGATTGAAGTTTCCTCTCCCTGGAGAGTTGTATTGCGGAGTGTTTCCTTCTTGCTGTACTTCGCCTTGAATCTTGTATATGTCCCTCGACCTCTCATGCATGAGATCGTAAGCTCTACAATCTCGATCATCATGCCCCACTGATTTACAGAATGCGCAATACAAATTTGTGGGTGTCTGAACATACTTCTGCATGTAATAACACTCACGTGGGCGATGCCTATTTCTGTATACATTGCACCAGTGCAAGTTAACTTGCTTCAAGGGGCTCAGCGCACCTGAGGCCAAATACTCATGAAATAAGGGATATTTTTTCTTATCATGACCTTCATATATGCATCTTACACACCAGATATCTTCTCTTTTTTCCTTCCCCTTGTACTTCTTCATATCCTCGACCTACAGAGACAAACTAGTCAGCTAGCTCAAGATCTGGCTCATGCCTGAGCTAGATTCTCCCATAGGTGCTAATTCAAGATTCATGGTGATCTCCAAAGCTTATGCCTGTGATGAAATATTCTATTGCATCAGAGGGACTTTGATGTGTGGTAACAGTGCTGCGATGAACCATTCTTTGTTCTGTTCATCGAGGATATGAAAAGTTAATTGGCCTGTTAGGGTCTTGAATCTTTGGTCGAACTCCCAAACAGGTTCCGCTACCTTTTGTTTGATCTATTTTAGCTCTGTAATACATTGTGACTCCAAATTAGGTTTCTTAAACTCTACAATCAGTGCATTCTTGATCTCATTCAGTGGCTTAGGTTGTGCCAGTCCTTGGACAAGTTTCATGTACTAGCTCAGTGCGCGGTCCCTTAGCGTAGTGCTGAACTGGGTTCTCTTGATGGCTTCGTCGATGATACTTTTAATATTCCACATGGCCTCACACATGAACCATTGTTGATCGAGATCCTTAGATCCATCTCCCCTGAAGATAGGGAGCCTCATCTCATCTTCCATAGAGTTCCCTAGACTTCCTGTCTGAGAATAGGCTGAGGTGATAGTAACAACACTCTGAAGACTCTGGTGGTTCTAGCTATTCTGGCTACTTGGTGCTATTGAAACAATAGGAGGGTTAATGTTACTTAATTCAATAATTTATGTAGTTCCTAAGGTTTCTGGCTCGCTTTGGCAAAGTTCTTTAGCTTCCCCTTCTTCTGTTCTAGTGGGTTCTGAATATTCTTCGTTGGTTAGATCTACCTCTTCTCCACTGTAGAAACCCTCTTCTCCATAGTTTTTTTTAAATAGGTTCTCAAGGTGAATCCCTATGAATACTCTTCCACTGTGCATATGTCCAGATTCTATGTCGATGTCACTGTCTAAATTTCTGAACATTAGTCTTTTCAAGTCCAGCCAATTTACTATATCTTCAAGATGTTCTTTTCATGCAACAACATCTTGATTCTCAGCTTCATAAAGTGAAATTTTTTTCCTCTAGGTCCTTTAAAAAATTATCTCTCGGCCTGGATATATGATTCTACCCTATCAACAACAAATTCAGTGATATACCCTCCAACGGTACTATCAAACCAATGATCTACTGCTCTAGATACAGCGTTGTCAACTCTCTTGACCTTCTGGATCAGTGTTGGTGTCCAAACCATAGGAGGTCTAGATTTGATCTCAAACTGGGTATCGGCTAACCTAGCCAACCACTCAAAAAACTCCTGGCGGATTCCTCCAAAGAAGATCTCGTGAATGTCGATGAAGATGTTTCTGTGTAGCCAATCTTTAGTACTCAGTTTAGGTTTCTTGTTCTGGGCTTCAGTGAAGTCCCTCTCTTGATCCTCTATCCACTTTTGAATCTCTGTCTTCGATGGGAACCACCTTGACATTCCCTTAAAAAGATTCTTGTCTCGACAATGAAACCATTTGTTGGCACAGGGGAAGACCCAGGGTTCACTCCAAGAGCGCACCAAAAATCCCTAGCTACTAGCCTTTTCGGCAACACCTGTGAAGCAGATGTAGTCTCACCCGAAGAAACTAAGAGGGGGGTTGCAGGACAGAGATTTCTACAACCAGGGGAATATCAAGTGGAACTAATACACCAATATTGCATCATTCATATACCTCTAATCATCTAGATCTACTCTGCACAGCTATAAATATGATCTAACATAATAACGCAAATAAAAGTATAAGAATGACAAAGATTCAGGCATCAATCACACATACAACACAAAATATATGTGGTTCACCCTCTCTCTAGGTCTATGTCCACATAACTGTGCTTATGATATATTAAGATAAAGCTTATAGTTCTGATATTCACTCTTAGTCAACAGATCTTCTCTCTTCTTCTCTTTGTCTCTCACCTTCCTACGGACCCAGCTGCAGGGCTTGATCTTTGCACCCAGCTGAAGATCTTACAATACCAAAAGGCTCCCATTCTCGGCACTCCTCTCTCTCATAGTACAATAATCTCTCAATCAATCAATATCAATACCCAACCCTAGTACCAACCCGACCTAGGTCTTCTCGACCTCTATTTATACATTATAGTCCCTCACCGAAAACCTTAGGTCGAAACCTAGGTGTCAAAACCCTAATTACCCAAAACCCTAGGTGTCTAAAACCCTAGGTCAACTTGACCCACCTTTTCAGGGCTTTGCCAGCCTCTCTTTCCTACCTTTTTGTGTGGTGATCCAAAGCATCCAATGGTGGATTTCTTTGCTTGCTGAGTTGTCCTCGATCCATCTTCCTTGTTGATATGTCATCCTCGATCTCCTCATCCAACGGCTTGCTTTTCTGTAATCTGCTCCGGATTTTCTTCTCTTTTTCTTACTTCGACCCAGTGACAGTCACTGTGTCTCCCGTGCAGTTCGTGTTTGACCTTTTCTTTCTCGATATTCACTTCCTTCCATAACCAAGAGCCAACATCCCAGTACCCATCAATTTTTATGTCACAATAAATAAAATTAAAGGAGTTCAAATGGGT
The DNA here is from genome assembly GCA_009831015.1 of Picea engelmannii. NCBI lineage: Eukaryota > Viridiplantae > Streptophyta > Pinopsida > Pinales > Pinaceae > Picea > Picea engelmannii. Next base: position 568,473 of record ML786840.1, read on the forward strand.
GCAGACTCAAGAAAATATCGCTTTAACTCAGAAATATGAACCAGGGAATGCATGAGAAAATGAGGTATTGATTTAAATTCAGTCAGTAAGTTGTAATAAAGGGTGAGTAAAGGAAGAACAAGTGAGGAGATGTAGAGGCCTGCTATGGACATCAGGTCTTCCAACAACCTAAGAAAGAAAAGCTTCAAGAACAAGATCCTCTTGGACCTAAAACTTTGGGAAAATGAGAGAATGCTACAACAACACTGCAATCAAACCTTCATTGCAACACAGTCACAACAATTCATGTGAATCCTTCCATCATGAAACTCACAGTATCAAATGAAAAAGAGTGGGTAAAGGAGCTGACTTAGATTAAACAAGAAGTCTCAAATCTTCTTTCATAACAGAGAACTCGAGTTGTATCAAAGCATTACCTAGCTCAACCATTGACACTCACAAAAATATGAGAAATACTCCTATATAATCAGAACAACACAAAAGAAGCCTGCTTGATCCTTTGCATTGAAGGCATTACGTCTGCATGCTTCCTAGAACACTGTGCATGTAATCTCCTATTAGATGTGAGCTTTAGTCAGACGTAATTGCGCATTAGAAAGGACCTGCAGAGGAACTGACTTACTGAAAGTCCTTCCTCGAGATTTCTATTTATGGTGGAAACGACATTCAACTGCCACCACCTGCTTCAATAACTACCTTTCTCGGGACCGGGAAGGCCCAAGTCAACTCTGCACCTGTAGAACTTGGAGGCCTCTGCATTCTACCATCTGGATCTGAGTTGGATGCTTTTGGGGAGGCTTGGTAGGCAGATGTGGAGGTTGATGTGATGGTTGGAGAAATCATCACAAATCGATGAAAGGACGGTGACCAGGTGGGAAGTTGTGGTGACAAAGTGGTGACTAGGAGACACATGGGAACCAAAAATCGTGAGCTGAGGTGATGTGGAAAAGGGAGAGGACGTGTGTGGTTAGGAGGGGAACACGACAAATTCTGGGAAGATGTCATGAAGTGAGAGTGGGGAACAAGAGTAGGGAGATAATAGGGACTGATAAGACATGGAGAAGGGACATGCATACAAAAGCACTAGTGGAAAATAGGTGGCAGAAGAAGCGGGCAGCGTTAAGGGAGAGAAGTAAGCGGTCTACTCGGAGGGGGGGTTAGTAGTAAGAGGTATTGACTGGGGGGTCTGAGTTAACAAGGAAGCGCCNCCCCCCCCCCCCCCCCCCATCCCCCTATTAAAGGTAGAATGTTGGGGGGGATTCAATATGGATCTTGAGCCATAGATCTAAGCGCGCCAAGAACAACCGCTCAGATCCATGCGCTTCTTACCATATCATGCCAAAGGGTCACATCATTCATCTGACTTAGGATAGAAACCATTTTGTGGGTTTTTTTTCCACTTTCTTTCATTTCTTTTTCCAAAACGACATTTCCTAGGGAAAACACCCCCGATCAAGAATGTGTTTTAACATTAGGCTCCATGGGGGATAGAGTCCTCCCTGCAAGGCTCTAAGAACTCTTTTGTAGCTTCATTGCCTTACTGTTGGGTTGGAGTCATGTATAAAACCGAAAACAAAATAAAAACAATATTTACAAAGACGTGGGAGCCACTCATGGCTCAAGTAATGAACTTCTTCAAAAAATTTCCATTTACAGGGCCACCAAAAAATTCATCACCCTCCAAATTTTGTGACCTGTAAGTGTTATTTGGAAATATCTCGGAGATTTTGAAGGGTCCAATCCATAGGGATTCAAATTTACCATACTTTCCCTTGTCCTGTTTGGGTGCATCCCATTTGAGTACTAGATCTCCCAGCTGGAAATCCTCTTTACTGCTCTTCCTATCAAGGGCCTACTTGATCTTCTGCTTATGTTCGTGTGCTTTGTCCAACGCATGTTCTCTAGTCTGTTGCATTTCTACCAGCTATTGTATTCTTTTGACCATATCATCAGGCTCCCCTTGGTAGTCTTGGAAGAACTTTTCCACTGGAAAGGTGAGCTAAGAAGGAAAGATGGCCTCAAAACCATACACGAGCTGAAAAGGAGAGACACCTAGAGATCTCTTTATTGTCACTTTGTCAGCCCACAGAGAAAATTTGAGCTTTGAATCCCATGCTTTCTTGTCTTCCTCTAGTAGTCTTTTGATAATCTTTATAAGGATTTTTCTAGAGGACTCTTCTAGTCCATTTCCTTGGGGATAGTAGGGGGTGGAGTGGATCAATGAAATTTTGAACTTCTCACAAAATTTGATCAATGGCTCAGCTTTGAAGGATGAAACATTTTCAGTGATGATTCTATTCAGAAAACCAAACCTTGACATAATATCTTCGAGGAAACCAATGACTACTTTGTGAGAAGCATTCCTTGTGGGAATAGCTTCTATCCATTTGGTGAAATAATATGTTGCCGTTAATATCCACCTTTGTTGATAACTTAAAGTAGGGTGAATTACCGCAATGAAGTCCAGGCCCCATTGTTGAAAGGGTCCTGTAACTACCACAGGCTTCAATGGAAGTGACTTAAGTTGTTGCTTCCCAGAGAACTTTTGGCACTTAACACAAGCCCTGATCTTTGCACAGACATTAGTGAATAGAGTGGGCCAAAAGTGTTCCTCCAGAAGTGATGTCCCCCACATAGGTTGTCATGAAAATCAAACATAATTTTTTGGGCCTCTTGTGGGTTCAAACATCTCAAAAGCACTCCCAAAGGGTCTTTCCAATACAAAACTTGGTCAATAAGGTAGTATTTAATTTCTTTGAGATTAAGATCTCTTGCCTTACTCTTTCCCATACTGTCTGCAGGTCGTATCTCCTGTAGAAAGAATATGATCTCTTTGTACCATATGCATCCTGCCAATGGAGGGATGACTTACGGACCTGAATGAGACAATTCAACTTGTTGATTTTCTGAGCAGGCTCTGATGAAGTTAACCCCCAAAGGCCTACAATTAGACTCAACCAGTAACTTGGATAAACATTGGCCTTTAACTAGTTTGGTAGGCTTTATTTCCAGATCAAACTCAAGGATTTGGGCAATCCACTTGCTCCTTCATCCATCTATGTCAGGCTGAATGAGAATGTCCTTCATAGAAGTTGAAGGGACATATGAAATGATCCTTGAATGCATAGAATAAACTCTGAAAGATTTGAGATATCTTACCAAGGCATAGGCCTGTTTCTCCATGACATCATATTTCACCTTTGCATCTCTTAGTGCTCTGCTAAAAAATGAAATAGGCTGCTCTAGCCCTCCAACATTTTTCTGCAATAAAACAGTTTCCACTGTATCAAAAGAAGCAAAAGAAAAAATCAGAAAGTCTTTGGAGTAATCAGGACTGATAATCATAGGTTCCTCAGTCAAGGCCTTCTTGATTTGTTCAAAAGAATTTCTCGACTCAGCAGTCCATTTTACTTCATTCCCCTTCCTGAGCATGGTTGTTATGAGCTTTACCATTTCAGCAAAATTGGAAACAAACCTTCTCAGGAAATTACTTTTTCCCAAGAAAGACTGGACTTCTTTCCTAAATCTCGAGATTGACAAGGCTTGGATTTCTTCTACCCTTCTAGGATCAATCCTGACTCACTCGGATGATACTAAGTGCCCTAGTAATTTCCCCTCTTTCATGGAAAACAATGATTTCTTGGGATTTAAGGAAAGGCCAAATTTCCTGCATTTTAAGAAGACCCTTTTCAAATGTTCACAATGTTCTTTATAAGACTTGGAGAAAATTGTAATGTCATCCAAATAGATGACCAAAAATTTATCCCTTTATCCAATGAAGGCAATGTACATGGCTCATTGAATGGTTTCCCCTGCGTTCATCAATCCAAAGGGCATCTTGGCATACATGAATGTACCCCAAGGAGTGGTGAAGGCGGTTTTTTCTGTCTTCGGGTAGGACAAAGATTTCATTATATCCAAAAAAACCATCAATCACGAATATACTTGATGCACCAATCACCCTCTATAATATGTGTTCCATCTTCGACAAGGGGTAATTGTCCTTATTTGACCTTTTGTTCAAGTTTTTGAAATCGACACAAATCCTGATTTCCACACTTTTCTTTCTCACTGGGACCAAGTTGGCCACCCACTCTGAATACCTCAAAGGCATGATGATCTGGGCATCCAACAACTTCTTCACCTCTTTCTCCATGATTGGAAGCAGCATAGGATTTATCGGCCTCAATTTCTACCTATACGGCTTAGCTTCCTCCTTCAGTGGGATTTTATGCTCAATGAAACCTATGTCATAAGTCCCGAGATATTCATATGTCCACATGAACACATCAGCGAACCTTTTCAATAGCTCAGCATATTTGGCCCTCTACTCCTTTGACAGGCTACTTGACAACTTGACAAACTTAGGATTTTCCTTTGTACCAATGTTGCATTCGGATATGTCAGCATCATCAAGCAACCTTATAGCTTTCACTACCACGTCATTACTGCCAAAAATCCTTTCCAAAGGAACTAGTCCCTTCGGAATGTGATTTCTTGGTAACTGCACAATGTGATGGTTAGCAATTTTGTTCAGAAAAACATCAACATGAGGATTTAATTCAGAATCAAGATCATGATCAATGTGTAATGCAGAAAATTCATCAACAGCTTCCAGGAATATTTTGATCTCGAGATCATCTTCAAACACTTTCCAATGCTTGACATTATTAGGTATAGAGGGTCTATATTTAACTTCTACATCATACCTGAGCTTAGGTGGCAGAGGGAATCTAAAATTACTTGTTGAGTGTTATCGGACAAATCGGTAGGTGCGGACACTAACTGATCTCCCTAGATCCACCTAGATCTAGAACAAAACACACCAGAACACGATGCTTTCCTTAAGTTTTAGATATTGAATTTACTAACTAAAGAGGGATGAGTGACATACAGTTTAAATGTCGCTTCCTCTCGCCATCGCCATCCTAGCTCCATTCCAATGGTCATACAATGATGAACCTGCAAAAGAACACAACTAACCAAAGTGATAGTAATAGCATAAACTCAATATAAACCTATGTATGTGATCAAGGAATCATACAATAAAAAACAACAAGCTTTATAGGAAAGAATCATATTGTTGTATCATATTAAATGTGAAAGAGAGATTACAACCATGGCCTTGATGTCGTAAGGTCCCTTCCAACTGTCCTTCGTTCCCCACACACTTTCACTATAAGAATTCTGAGAGCATAGATCTGATAATATTCACAATCTATCTTGACAAAGGAAAATCTCAAAGCCACTTCAACCAAGCTAATAATTCCAAGCCAACTAAAGCTAACCAAAGCTCAAGAACCCCTTCTCCATGAGAACTCCTCTCATTTTATAAGTTGAAGAGGATAAGGTGAGGAGGTTAGGATGATCCCACTAAATCATGAAGGAGTGGTTTGGTCCCATTATGGGTCTGTCGATGTTTGTTTAATGAGTCCAAAGATAGAAAACTCGAAGGTTTTTCATGATTATAGAGTCTGGAAAAACACTTAAAAGAGAACTCTCTCATTTCCTTTTTTGTAAAATAGTCTGGATGAGACCGAAAAAGAGATAAATTATCGCTCACTAGATGCTTACTTCAGATACTTTATCGAGCGTGAAAAGAACAAGATCGCTAGGCAATCTTTTCATGTTTAGAGAGTCTAAAAATATCTTAAAGAGGACTCCAGGGGGTTCCTTTTTCATATAACCTTTACGAGTCTGAAAAAGTGATAAAAGTATACTCGATTACATTCTCATTGATTTATGAGCATGAGGAAAAACAAAGACTAAGCTCGGGATTGTTTTTATTTTTACGCAAGCTTTAAAACAAAACAAAACTATGCTTGGGATATATTTTAATTTTTACACAAGCTTAAAAACTAAACAAAACTATGCTTGGACCTGGTTTCATTTTTACACAAGCTTGAACCAGAGGAAACTATGCTTGAGGTAGGTGGTTCCATTTTTACACAAGCTTGAACCATAGAAAACTATGCTTGGATTTCCCAACGCATAACACATGAATGGTTGGTACTTAGCCCCCAACTTAACAAACTAGAGGCTCTACTTCAGCATGAAGTCCAGAGGCTGAAAGTATTTCCCCCCAAGCTTTGTTTCATCCAACAACAAAGGCGGAGGAAAGGAAGCTTCAAATACTAGACGAAGGACTTGACTCAATCAGAGAGGGGGAAAACTATTTCATTTTTTAACGAGCTTGACATAGAAACAAGAACTATGCTCGTAACCTCTGTTTCATTTTTTAACGAGGTTTCTACAGAGACGCAAAAACTATCCTCAAGTGGTTTCATTTTTTAACGAGCTTGAAATTAGAAAACTATGCTCAAGTCTAGTTTCATTTTTTAACGAGCTTGAAATCAGAAAATCATGCTCAAAGACCTCTGTTTCATTTTTTAACGAGGTTGCCTCAGAGACGCAAAATCTATCCTTGGTCTCACTTCCTGATCATGGATTCCAAGAGGACAATGCTCCGGAATGACACCATGTCAAGGGACAAAACTCAGTCATGGCTTCCAAGAGGTCTTCACTAGAAGGAAGAAACACACTCTGGAAGCAAACCATGTCGAGGGTCGCGATAGGAGTAAAGAGATCCGGCTCTAACAACCCTATCAAAGAGATCACCATGTCAACTACTGGATCTAAGTCATTAGAAGTTGAAACCATGGGCGACAACGCCACATAATTGACCTGTGGCGGGGGTGATACCATCTGCATATAAGAACCATTCAGGGAGGCAATCTAGGTGGGGTCAATGAATGAAAGTTGATCAACAGTCACAACCCGTCCATCGTGAGGGAAAGATATCACATGAAAAAGAGTAGAGACAATAGCTTTCATGGCATAGACATAATCTTGCCCAAGGAGTAAAGAAAAATCCAAGGGGTCTTGGACTACCATTACGTCAATAAAGACAGTTTTCCCTCCCAAAGTTACAGGAAACTGAGGAAGGGTCCCTAAAGGTTGACTAGTTCTTCTGTTAAAAGCTAACAGATTCTGCATAACCGGTGCAAGTGGAGGATAACCCAAATCTTGCCAAGAAATAGAGGACAAAATACTAATGGACGAACCTTCATCTATCAACGCCTGAGGAACGTCCCGACCACAAACTTGCATTGTAATCTGGAAAGGAATGTAAGAGGGAAGGCGAGGTCTAGTTAGCACACCCCAATCAAAATGGATGACTTCATTGCTTGGAGGGGGTCCTATGGGAGAAGGAGGAATACCCCTCGGCACGAGAGATTCTATATCAACGAGAAAAACATGGGCAGTATCGGGTTTACTCTCTAGCGGGAGAGTAGGATCGACCGATGGAGAGATCAAATCAACCACTTGGGTTGCATTCTCCAAGGGGAGAATGGGGTCGATAGGTGGAAATAGATCGATTTCTTGGGTTTCACTCTCTAACGGGAGAGTGGGGTTGACCGAGGATGGGATCAAACCAATCACTTGGTCTACTGGTTCATCCAAAGACGTGACCAGATTGACCATATATTTTCCTATTAATGCCCCCCCCCTCCTTAATCATCCAGAATGAACAACAGGGGAACCGGATTGATCATTCCATCAACTACAGGTGGGTTGAGAGAAAGCGTACGGTATGCAGCTGGAAGTTGAGGCTGTGAAATAGTCATGTCTTCCAGTAATTTCGAGGCTTCGTCCATATGAGGACAAAGGTGAGTGAGATGACTCCCTTTGCATAACATACACGGGAACTTGACTCTACTTTTCTTCTTCCCAATGGTATCGTGACTAGTTAACGGGAGATCATCAACATGTTGGTCAGAGGCTGACGATATGGGTTGGCGAGGGTGCGTAGACCATACTTTTATAACCTTGGATAGACCAGGGCAATCCTTAAGAAGATGGATACCCTTACAAATCCTGCAAGGGTACTTGGGCTAACGGGTTGTTTGGGTGATCTTGACATCATCAACACTCCCAGCATGATTAACAATAACTGGTTGTTTCCAACATGTTTGATAGTGGTTGGAGGTTTGGATCCTTGCTTAGTTTTCTTCTTCTTATTCTTCTTTTTCTTCTTCTTTTGATTCACCGGGTTACTAGCTTCAGAACTTTCACCTGATGAAGAATATGAGATGGAAGGTGACATTGTAAGCGAAGAATGTGAAGAAGACCTTACTGGTGAAGACAGTGAAGGATCAACATGAGGTTGATGCTCTTGGGGGGAAGTTCTTACGATCGAAGCACTTACTGCAGTCGGGATTACCTGAGTGGAAAACAACCACACCGACAATCCAATAGTGAGACCTGGAAGGCTCAAAGTAGCGATGTGGGGAGGACCAATGTTTCCATAAGAAGGAAAAACAAAAGGTTCCCCTGGAGCATAGGTTCCTTCATTGGTCATTTCAGGAACTGACGCCATTAAAAACAAAATCCCAATCTAGAGTCCTCTAAGGAAAACAAACAACACACGCTAAAAATCTAGTAAGCAAGTAAGCAAACAAAACCTTCTCGCAATGAGCACACTAGTTGGTGACGAAATCCAATGTCACGGGAACAAAGTAAGAAGGGGCTGAGATAGAGCGGGTGGAAAATTTACGTTGACGACCTGCTTAACGGACTTACACCCTGGTGCAAGCTCCCACACATAATCGTGGGTATACCCTCCAAGGAGCCTGAGTGAGTTTGGCCAACGTCGATTCCAGGTACCGTGAAGACTTGCCCCTCCACAATCACCTCGTGTAAAGAACCTAGAGAGATAGGCCACTAAGGTTATGTTGGCAGCCAATTCATTTTTTTTAATTGCTCTAAAAAAAGCTGCCTACATCTCTTGTCTTCTAAACGACAAATCATCGTCGCATTGTGCAACTAGACATTTGTTCCATTTTTGTGACAATTACAATTTGGTTTCGATTCAGTTTTCACAACTGAAAGTGTGAAAACACCTCTTTCGTTGTTTGGACTGTCGTCATCTTTTATTAATTTCTCTGAAAGGCACTTGACCATTGGTTTATCACTTGACTGCAAAAGATTCTTTCAAACTATGTCCCTTGGCCTACTCTTACCTTGATTGTGCATTTGGATCTATTTGATTAATAAGCTATTGAGCATGAAGATTTACCGGTTACATTTGATTCTATAAAGGTCATGATTGATTTTGGTCTTATATGCTTTGATCCTTATTGCTATGAGCTCTTGACTTATTGATTATATGAGATCTTTGGTTGCAATGTTCTAAAAACTTTGAAATATAAACATTTGAATG
>ML786840.1:600372-617473 GCA_009831015.1 Picea engelmannii
CATATTAAATGTGAAAGAGAGATTACAACCATGGCCTTGATGTCGTAAGGTCCCTTCCAACTGTCCTTTATTCCCCACACACTTTCACTACAAGAATTCTGAGAGCATAGATCTGATAATATTCACAATCTATCTTGACAAAGGCAAATCTCAAAGTCACTTCAACCAAGCTAATAATTCCAAGCCAACTAAAGCTAACCAAAGCTCAAGAACCCCTTCTCCATGAGAACTCCTCTCCTTTTATAAGTTGAAGAGGATAAGGTGAGGAGGTTAGGATGATCCCACTAAATCATGAAAGTGAGTAAGATCCAAACCATTCGGATGCCACCTCACCATGGAAGTTTCTCCTTCTAGAAGATTCGAGATAACGTTCGTTTTTCCCATGTGTAAGCATTCTCGCACCCTGCCTATAGAGAAGCCTGCGAACTGTTTGCACCCTAGCTATGACGCAGCCTGTGAGAATCAGGCATTCTCGCACCCTAATACATAGGCAGTCTGCGAACTTCCTTTTTTATAAGGTTTTTACACAGGAAAATGCAACTTCTTTTCTCAGGAAAAGTTCTTCTCCCTTCTTTCTTCAGGAACTCGGGCCACTAACCCCTCTGAAGGAAATAGATAGGTTTACATCATTAACGGTCATAGGGATGATGAAAATATTGTGTAACACTGAGACAACCAAAGAATCAGCTAGGGCGTTCTCTTCCCTTGGAACAAATGAGATGTTGAAAGATAAGAAAAAGTTGTCAACTAGATCCCAGACTTCATTTCTGTAACTCCTAAGCCGAGGGTTCTTGGTTTGATAAATGTTTATGATCTTATGGAAAATTAACTTGGCATCCCCAAACACTGATACCTCTTTGATCCCCATTTCCTTTGCATCCCTCAAACCCAAAAAAAGAGCTTCATACTATGCCACATTATTGGTACTTTCAAATTCTAATTTGTAGGATGGAGATATGATCTCTTGAACATGTGAAACAAGGACCACTCCAACACCAACACCTTATCTTGAAGAGGCTCCATCAAAGAACATTTTCCAAATAGAAGTGACTGGAGGGGATTCTCTGCAGAGAGAAAGGGACTATTTTCTGATTTCAAGAGGTGGTTCGGGAGCATCAGTAAGCTGCAATAAGCTATATCCAAAATCAATATGAAGGGAAAAAATAGGATGTTTGGTGGGGTCAGCTTCATCACTAATAATATAGGCCAATTGATCCTCTTTGTATAGTCTTCTATGCTCCCCTTTGAACACAGGGATGGTAGCATATGTGAGGTACATCTGCAATGTTCCTCCGAGTCTCTTGATCCAAGATCTTGACAATAGCATGTCGAACTTGGGGGGAACATCAACGACCACAATATCCATGACCATACTTTTCATGGGCAACTGAAACAAGGTCATGACCAAATATTTAATGACCCCAAGACACTGCACTTTTCTAGAATCAAAAGAATACAAATCATGATAAACTTTTTTAATTTCTAGTAAAAGTTCATCCATGACAGATTTGGGCATGAGATTATGAGAGGCCCTTGAGTCCATCAAACAATTATGAAACACCTTGTTATGTATGTTCAGAGATGTATAGAAGGGAGGGGATGAATCATCTCTATCTTCTACCATGGGACCTAATATGACTACTGGCTTTTCATCCTAAATATTAACTGATTCTGAGGAGTGATAGGTAGGTTCAGACTATAACAACTTAGAGAGAGACCTTTTAAAATCTTCATGCTTGACTAGTTCTGAAAGGGATACAAGGATCCTAATCTTCTGAATTTCATGCTCAAAGTTGAAAGAGGAGGGGGGCTTCAGAATTTCTTTTACTTCTGGGACATGACCTTTGGCTAATGGTGAGGGATTCTGTGTTTTCTTCTCCTTGTTGTTGTTTGTTGCGTCTTTAGCAGGTTTCTCTGCTTTAGATGGCTGACCAGGGGCATCAAACTTCTCTTATTTCTTCTTGGACCTGAGGTTATATTTGTTTGGATCACTATTGGTCTTGTCTCCTTTACTGAACTCATTTATTTGACTATCCATGAGGGACTCTTCATATGCATATTGAGTTAAATGGGGAAAAGGGGAGGTGTCTCCAAGAAAATGGATTTCAGGATCTAACTCTTCTTCCTCACCTTCTACATCAACGACAAGATTATTTTGGAGAGGGGTTTGGATTTTCTGATCCCTATCTCTACTTCTAGGATCTCTTGGAAGTATATGAGGGGTATTTTTTGGTCTTCTAAAGTTACCTCTGTTTTCAACATTTTGTGCACTCTTATAACTCTACTTCCCTTCAAATTTCATCTTCTCCATCTCTGCAGAAAGAGACTCCACCAGTTTGGTCAATTCATCTACTTGAGGGTGGGATGCAGAGGAAACAAAGGTTGAGGCTTTAGATCTCCCTCTCCCTCTATCACTATCAACTTTATTTCTAAGTCTGTCAACTGCCAACACATTGGACTCTACCTCCAGGGTTGCATCTTACATATGAGCCAAGGAAGTAGCTCTTCTTTCTCTTAACAAGAGGCATAAATTAGGGTTAAAAGCACTAGCATAAGTAATTTTAGCAGAGGCTTATGTAGGATTTATCTCAACAGGGATCTTATTGTACATTTTGTTGAATCTTTTGGAGAAATCAGAGACAGACTCTCCCTCCTTTCTCCTTAGGGACCCAAACTCTATGATATAATACATGAAGTCCTTTTTATTCCCACATTGTCTCAAGAAGACATCATCTAAAGCCTCAATCCTAACAATATATCCATGGATCAATCCCCTAAACCATTCCTAGCCTCACCATCAAGGCTATGGACAAAGACTCTCATCCATACATCCTCATTTTCAATATTCAGATTGTTTGCATAACTATAGAAGGCATCAAGGTGCTCTTCGACAGTTATGTCTTCTTCCCCAGTGAATTTGGGCATGTATTTTATGTAGTCTCAAGCAGGGAGAGCATTCATTGGTTGAGGTAGGACCAGAGGGGAATATCTTGCATCCACTATGGCATCCATTCTATTCCTAGGGGGATTAGCACCTGCCATTAGGATGTGAGGTGGAGGATAAACAGGAGTGGATGGAGTTCGAACATGGGAGACTGGGGGTGTGTTTTTGGGAGGAAATGGAAACGACATAGGATTAGGGGAAAAAACTAGCGGGCTTGAGGGAACAAAGGTTTCCCTCATGGTATAAGCAACAACTCTAACAAGGGGAGGAGTGGTAAAACCCAGAGTGAGAAAATATTCTGAAGTACTGGGTCTACACCATGGTACAACTTAAGGGGAGATAGGAGTGACAAGACTTTCACCTTCCAATCCCATACCAGGAGAGGAGAAATCATCAGGAACACTCCCAAAATTTAAGATTCGGGAAACTCCAGCAGATGGTATAACAAGAAAAGGAGAAGCAACTATTGGAGTTTCTAAATGAGGATGGTGAGAATCATTAGAAATACCCAGTTCAACAGTAGAAGTACCTCCTTGAAGGGTCTTTCCCTTTCTGATAATTTTCTCCGGGTCCGCTTCAAGTGTTGCTAAAGGAAATTGTGGAGTACACCCTGTGTGTCTGCCCCTGGAAGCCACAACTAAAACCGTGGAGTCGACAAGTGCACATTAGCAATATTCAATGTATTGAGTTCTGATGCACCCTTAGAATCAGTAAGGTTGTCGTTCAATCCTAGGGAAAATCTTCAATTCATCCCCGACAACGGCGCTAGAAATTTTAGCACTAGAAGTCACCTCTAGATTGCAGCAAAGGTAAGCCCAGTACCCATCAGTTTTTATGTCACAATAAATAAAATTAAAGGAGGTCAAATGGGCACAAACTCAAGAAAATATCACTTTAACTCAGAAATCTAAACCAGGAAATGAATGAGAAAGTGAGGTCTTGATTTAACTTCAATCAATAAGTTGTAATAAAGAGTGAGTAAAGGAAGAACAATTGAGGAGATGTAGAGGCCTTTTATGGACATCAGGTCTTCCAGCAGCCTAAGGAATAAAATATTCAAGAACAAGATCCTCTTGGAACTAAAACTTCAAAAAATTGAGAGAATGTTACAACAACACTACAATCAAACCTCCATTGCAACATAGTCCAAACAATTCATGTGAATCCTTCAATCATGAAACTCTCAGTATCATATGCAAAAGAGTGGGTAAAGGAGCTGACTTAGATTAAACACGAAGTCTCAAATATTATTTCATAACAGAGAACCAGAGTTGTATCAAAGCATTACAATCAGGAGCCTAGATCAACCATCGACACTCACAAAAATATTATAAAGACTCCTATATACTTGGAACAAAACAACAGAAGCCCACTCGAGCCTTTGCATTGAAGGAATTATGTTTGCATGCTTCCTGGCAGACTATGCATGTAATCTCCTGTCAGATGTGAACTTCAATCATACGCAATCACGCTTCAGAAAGGACCTGCAGAGGAGCAGACTTGCTGACAGTCCTTCCTCGGGCTTTCTATTTATGGTGGAAATGATGTTCAACCACCACCACCTACTTCAATAATTGCCTTTCTCAGAACCTGGAAGGCCCAAGTCAACTCTACACCTGTAGAACTTGGAGGTCTCTGCATTCTACCATATGGATCTGAGTTGGATGCTTGTGAGGAGGCTTGGCAGGCGGATGTGATGGCTGGAGAAATTGACACGAAGCAATGAAAGGATGGTGACCAGGTGGGAATTTGTGGTGACAAAGTGGTGACTAGGAGACACATGGGCGCCAACAATCGAGAGTTGAGGTGATGTGGCGAAGGGAGAAGAAGCGAGTGGTCAGGAGGGGAACACGACAACATCAGGGAATATTTCATGAAGCAAGAGTGGGTAACATGTATAGGGAGATAATAGGGAGCGATAAGATAGGGGGAAGGGATAGACATACGAGAGCGCTAGTGGAAAACAAGTGGAAAAAGAAGCGGGCAATGGTAAGGGAGAGTGGTAAGAGGTCTACTCAGAAGGGGGGAGGGGGGGTAAGATGTATTGAGAGGGGCGGGGGGTCCAAGTTAACGAGGAAGTGCCACAATAGTGGGGGGCCCATGCTCAAAAACCACTAACTTGGACCCCCCCGTTAAAGGTAGAATGTCAGGGGGGGTCCGATATGGATCTTGATCCATAGATATGAGCGTGCCAATATCAGTCGCTCAGATACAGACACTTCTTACCAAATCGCGCCAAAAGGTCACATCATTCATTCAACTTAGGATAAAAACCATTTTGTGGGTTTTTTGCCTAGTTTCTTTCATTTCTTTTTCCAAAATGTCATTTCCTAGGGAAAACACCCCCGATCAACAATGTGTGTTAACAGAATGGGCAGTGGGTAATATTACTTATTTGTAAGAGGAAGTTGTAGGATGACCTTTTGAAATAACAATATTGAACAATGACTAGTTTTTATAACTCTAGAACTGTGGGGTTTAATGGTGCAGATAGTTGGCAACGCATTGAAAATTTAATAGTTCGCAAGGCATGATTAATACAAAACAACTTTAAATTCTCAATCAACCATTTAATCTGCATGCAATCGTCAAAGGAGTACCTAGTATGATTGAACTTAGTCTGGTGCTTTGTGAACTCAAGTTGGACTTAAATGAAATCATCCAATCCTTTTCAATCTTCTATAGCTAGTTCGCAGTGCCATTCTTCAGTGCAAGTTTTCAAACTCTAGTAGCACGCTTCATGGAAACTGTTAGATTTTTTCCTTGACATAATCCTGAAAATCATAATGAATTGAATGCACTGAAGACAATGAGATCTCCCTTGACACATTTTCAAAGTGAAATAATGAGATATTAGTGCATACGTTACTTCTTGGTATGTTGCAAACTTTTAGGTGAGTTGGCAGCAAGTAAATCTGACCTCTGACTTGACCTTTAAATGGTTGGAAAATGACCTAATGGATTTTTTTGTACAGACCCTTGAGACAAGACATATGATGATGATTATTTTAAGACCAGGGTTGAGACCCATGCTGAACCTTATTTCCTTCATGATGATAAATAATAGCATGACACCAAGGCTCTAAACTAAGACTAAAAACAAGACTATGCTTATGGAAAAAACAAAATTTGAGTTATGACATGAGATATAACCCAAAGCCTATAATTTAAAAACCCTATGACTCAAAATAAAACAAATCCAAAGATGTTTTGACCCCTACACATCTTATGTGATAACAGTATGATAACTCCCAATGTATGTAATACATTCCAGATCAATCAGATCCAAACTATAGATTTCAAAACCGACCACAACAACGTTTTCTAAGAAAATCATATTTAAAGAACTAGGAATATCTCTGAAACAATTCACATTTTTGAGGATTTTTCTCTTGTTTCAACTAAATGGGATCATTATGCACAAAACCCATGTCAACTATTTGTGATATTCCTATTCATTTGTTCGCAATCAATCCTGCAAAACCGTCTATTTGTTCTGGTGCAGATTTTCAGAAACTATTTGCAAAGTTTGATTACATGCATGCACTCAACTTCAGATCTCCACAATTCATGAAATATTGGAGAAATTCTATTATCCACATCATATAGAAATTTATCATGAATTCTCTCATGCGATCTCATGTTATCTTATGCAAATTTGATGAAGATCCAACTCGCCACTTGTACATATGTTGACTGCAGGTTTGACTAGGATGCTACATTGATCTGGAGGTTCCATGGGTTAAGCTGATAGGTGGATTAGCTTCTGGAATTTATTTGAAATTTTCTACAAGGATAAATTCAATGCTAGTGTGCGCTCAACCATGTAGAGCAATGATTCTGTTGTAGAAACCGTTTAGACACTTACATAAATATATTTGATTTTCTACAACATTAAACATTATGTAGTGTCTCATTGAAAGAATAACTAATTAAATCAAATTTCATAAAGAAGAATGGAATTGAGCATAAAAATGGAAAATTTACCTTCGACACACAAGTTTCATAGTTGAGCATGATATTTATGGCAAGAAGCGATAAAATGGGATATACATTGGTTCATGGTATAGGCTTTGGATGGAAGTTTAGAATAGAAAAGTGAAAAAAAAGATTATGATTTGGGGACTCAACATATCCCCCATACGGAATATGTTGCATGTCCTCATGCAACTAAAATTATACTCTACTTCATCCAACAAAATTCAAAATTTCTTACCCCTTTCCTCTTAAGCTATTTGTGAAGCATCTAATAACATATCCAAACCTAAGGTTGCAGCCTCTAAATCTAAGTGTTTTGTTTCTAAATTTTTAGAACGAAGGAAGTGATTCTAGAATGAATTCTACTTCCTCATGGCTATGTGATCTTCTTGAATGATTGGTTCATCAAATTCTGTAGTTGTCTCCTTGATTGGAATGTTTCTTTGTTTCTCTTCGTCTAATTCATCAAGATTAATTACTTTCATTTCCTGATTTATGTTGTTATCAACCTCTTTCATTTTTAAGCTTCCAGTAGCTCAATATATAATGGCTTCAACTTTCCTCTTATTATTATTTATTGCCTCATCTCTTTGCTCAGACTTCCGAGTTGTTGAATTTTTATCCCAATTTTCGTTTATGGGTTCAAACCCCTATTTTCCAACTCAAGTACAGGTCTCATGCTTCATATTTGCAAAGTTAGAAAGAATTTTGACTTAAAACAATACTCTTGCCACAAGGGAAATCACTTGTCATGGAAAAAATGTGAAAACGATTGTGAAGATATGGTAAATGCATATATAATCACTATTTAGAGTGTTTGATATATGATAAGTGGATGCTTTAGGTTATGGTTTCAGAGGTATAATTAAGGAAATGTCATAGGATTTAAGAAATATGGTAGAATCTTAGGATGGAATTTAGGGACAACAGAGTAAATATGTATTAAGTTTATGGTTTGTCCAAATCTACGCACAATTCATAATTCCAAATGTAAAATAATTTAAAAAATTATTACCTTTTGATTTTTACATATACCTCTGAAACTGGATCTGGTCATGATTTAATTTGAATGATGATTATGTTTATGAAGTTAACTCAACTACTACTGCATATTTTGAAAAAAAATCTCTGTGACTGCTGAAGATGTTGATAGAAATATGATGATGATTTGAAGAGTGCTAATGTTGACTTATGACTGATGTTGCTGAAGAATTCTGAAAATGATGTTGATGAAGGATATTGATGTTGATGTTGAAGAATATGATGTTGATGTTGAGGAATATTTGTTTCTGTTTCCAAATAAAATATCCATATTTGAATTTTATGCTTGGTAATTTGTGCAAATTTGGAAAATTCTAAAACTCTTGGCTGAGAGGTGAATGACCATATGTTCATGATTTGAAACCATATCTAAGTAATGATATTGTCTTGATATGTGTGCAACCATCCAAAACTACAAATAAAATACAGAAAGATGATTGTAACTGTTGGACATAGTGGTACGATATTGTTATTGATGTCAACAAGGTGTCAAAGAATCCAATATAAACCCAAATCTCAGAAGGAAGAACATTAATCACACCTCATAAGAGATGATGCATTTGAAATAACGCAGGAGACAGATTTATGTGAGTGAAGGAATCCTTTTGTAAAGGATCGAGTTACAAGAGTCATTCATTCTTATTTTGGGACAATCTAGGATCGTTAGATTGAGGTGAAGTCAGAGGTTGGAAAGGATTAAATCATTGTTGATTAAGGTTGGTTGTCATTGATGTCAACCCTTGAAGAAATCCCCGTAGCACAAAGGTTGGGTAATGGACCCAATATTGTTTGATGTAAAGATGAATCATTATTGTCTTGTCATGGTTAATAATAAGTAGAAATGGATGAACTCCAAAATGGTCCCCTTATGGTGAAAGCCCTCACGGGAAGACGCTTTGCGGATTGAGTTATCCTATAAGTATGGTTAGAGAACCCATTATTATTTGTGGAATAATGAGATTAATTCTAGTGAATTTTTCAATGAAACTATCCTATATGGATAGTTCTTGTCATTCCATTTCTTGTGGTATGTGGAACGTCACATAACTCCTCACGGTTAGAGAGATATGGCCATGAGAAGTTGGAGAACCTAGGTTTGGGTAATGGACCCAAGTTTGTTTGAAGGATAATGGTATGAGTTTTGATATATTTTCAGATAATAATATTCTATATGGATAGTAAACATCATTACATTTCTGGTGATATGTGGAACGTCACATAACTCCTCACGGTTTGAGAGTTATGACCTTACGAAGTTGGAGGACCCTCATATGTCATCTAGAAGCCCCAAAAGGTCAAAGTAGTCAAAGTGGTTTAAGAGATTTTAAAAGGTAAATAATAAAGTGAAGTGATGAGTGTACTATAATTCAAAGTGAATACAAAATAAATTAGTTCAATAATAAATTTAATGGAGAAACTAGAAGTGGGTTAACCCTAAAATAAGGAAAGTGGGCAAAGTGACCTAGAAGATGTTTTTAAGGAAGCTACTTGGAGAGTTTAAATAAGAGGCAAGGCTCTCTAATTTAAGAAAAAATTGAAAATATTGAATAACTATAGGTTTCTGAGGTAACTAAAGGATATCTAAGCCTAATTTCTGAGGAAAGTGAAGAAAAGAAGGCCAAAATTCAAGGAAGGATAAATTATTTTGATGATGCTTTCTAAGGTATGGTTTTTTTTCAGGCCATCTTACCATTTTCGCAATAATTTATTTTCTAGAATGATTCAAACCATGAAATTGATATTTCATTGAGGAAATATATCCAAGTGAAAATTCATCTTGTGGTTCGTTGTATTTTTGGAGTTACACTCCGTGGAAAATAGGGTTTGTGGCTAGTCCTGAAACTAGTCAAAAACAGGTGTTTCGGGTAAAAACGTCATAACTTCTTCATAAAAGATCCAAATTCAGTAAGACCAAATGTGTTTTTTAGAGTACTATTTTTAGTATGTTTTGTAACATTTTAAGATCAATTCAACAAATATTATGTGTGGTTCACTCTCTACAAGGTCGCTCTCTAGAATAATCCAAAATTCATCAAGGTGTGCCATTTTTGCCATAATTCCTTTTATGAGAGGTTCCAAGTAGTGACACCTGGAGGAATTTCATAAAACAAACTAAATAAAATTGTTTATCATTTTCATATCTTTATTCATCACAGAAACAAAGTTATGATTATTTCAAGTTAGGTTTGTTGACTAATCCAAAACTAGTCTTGTGAGACTAAAGAAACGTTTGATGAAAATGCTATTCTCTTGTTGTTAAAGTTAAGGAAGGTTAGAAGGTATGCGATCATATACACCAGGTCTATTACAGAGTTACAAATCATATTTGGATGATGAAATTGATGAGGGTTTTTGGTTGAGGTACAAGTTGGGTACATGGTTGAGACAAGTAGTTGATGAGTTGGCACATACATGAGGTGTATAGTTGATGATGTTGGCACAATTGATGAGTACTTGACACATGATTGGTACATACTTGGTACATGGTTGGTTTCACTTGTTTATGGTATAGGTTGATTACATATTGTTTGGTACAGGTTGGTGCATGGTTGATGCACTTGTTTATGGTACATGTTGATTACAGGTTGAGGTACAGGTTGATGCATGGTTGATGCATGGTTTAGGTTTATTGATACATGTTTACAATGGTATATCTCACAGTGATAGTGTGGCACTAATTCCATCATTTTTCTTTTACTTCAGGGCGGTTGGGCGAGGCAAGGACAGGTGGTTGTAGCCATGTTCTTATTGTAGATGGAGAACATAGGGGGTTGCATCCTCCTTATGGTTGTAGACAGATAATTGGGGAGTTGGACCTTCCCTCAGGTTGTATCCTGGGAAACTAGGGGGTTGGAGCCTCCTTCCTGTTGCAGCTGGAAAACAAAGGAAGTTGGTACTTCCAATGAATGTAATTCTTCAATACATATAAGATAAATCATTCTGTGGTTTTATCCTGATTTGGGTTTCCACGTAAAACACTGGTGTACTGTGTATGTGTGTGATTGTTCATTTCTTATTGCTCATTATTGGATAATAATTCTACATTGATATAACACTTAGATTATTTGGAGAAAAAAATTATAATTACACGATTACTGATTCACCCCCCCTCTCAGTAATCCAATAATTGGTATTAGAGTAGGATCCTTCAGAAATCAATTTAACCACTGAAAGGTAGATCATAGAGAGTAGCAACTCATATAAAAATGGAATACCACACTTTGATGGACAGAAGTATGTTTTTTGGAGAATAGGGATGAAGACATATATACAAGCACAGGGTTTTGAATTTTGGCAATCAATTGTAGATGGATACACAGTACCAACAGTTCCACCAACAAATGACAAAGCAGTGAAACTTGGTCAGAATAATTCCAAAGTTACAAATGCACTTTTGAATGGTCTCAGTGAAACAGTATTCACCAAAGTTGCACATTGTAAATCCGCCAAAGAGATTTGGGACAAGCTTCAAAATATTTATGAAGGAGATACAAAATTCAAAGCAACAAAACTTCAAACTTACAGAGGTCAATTCAAACAACTAAAAATGACGGAATATGAGAATATTGTAGCCTACTTCTTAAGAGTTGACGAAACAGTGAATGTAATCATAGGATTGGGAGAATAAATCGAAGAATCTGTAATTGTTCAAAAGGTACTAATATCTCTTCCTATGAGATTCAACCCTAAGATATCAACACTAGAAGAAAGATCGGATCTGAACTCTATAAGCATGGATGAACTGCATGGAATATTCACAACATATGAAATGAGAATTGAATAGGAAAATCCAGATGTAAAAGAAGTAGTCTTCAAAGTATCCAAAATATCAAAGAAAAAGAAAAAGGAACAAGAAGAATATAATAGCAGTAGCGATGTCTCAGAAGATGATGAAGAAGTGGCCAACTTCGTCAAAATACTGAACAAGGGAACCAATGGTAGGTATAGAGGTAATCTTCCTTTAATTTGTTTTAATTGTGATGGTATTAGTCATTTTTCTAACAAATGTCCTCATAAGAAAAAGAGAAATGATGAAGGTTACTCAAAAGGAAAACACACATATAAAGGCAAAAGAACTACAAAGAAAGATTTCAAGAAAAGCTTATGCATCAAAGAAGACATCTCATCATCAGATGAAGATGAAATCAGTGACAGTGAGACAGGAAGATTTCTATTCATGGCAGTAAAATATTCTGACAAAGAAGACTCTGAAAAAGAATATGAAGAAGTTGAAGAAGGATATGAAGAAGTCGAAGACGAAATTGAAGAGGCAGAAGTTGACTATCCAGAAGAATTAATGGGTGCCATAGAAGTTATCAAAAGAGAAAAGAAGAAAAACATAAAACTACAAGCAGAACTAGACAAGAAAAATGACACTCGAGAACTAGAACAAATTATCACAAGATTGAAGGTTCAAATAGAAGAAGATAAAAGAATTGAAGAAGAAATCAAAGAACAACTAGAAGAAAAGGACAAGATCATTGGAAATTTGGAAGCAAAGATTGTCACACTAAGGAAGGATATTGAAAATAAAAATATGCAGAATAGCTCAAAATTTCTGGATGACATTATCAGCAATAAAAAATCTCATCTTGACAAATCTGGACTTGGATACAATCAAACAGAAAAGGGATCAAGCTCCAAAACAACAGAGCAAAAAAAAAATCCAAAAATCTATGCAGAAACAATCAAAGGGGATAGGAATATGTACAAAGAAGATTATAGGGACACTCCTCCACCGAGAAGATTCAGATTTTAGAATCAACAACGAACAAATAGGCCTCAAGAAGAAGAAGGATTCATAAGAGCACCTTCTTTCATAAGATCTTCAACTCCCAGGTATCAAACTATATTTTTTGGTTTATGTTATGCATGTAATAATTTTGGACATAAAGATGTGAATTGCAGAGCTAACAACGGGAACAATAACAACTTTCAAAGTCATACATAAAGGGGTTACTCAAGAATACCTAGTGAAACACAAAGAAGAAGTTACAACATGTTTGAATCTTTGAGCACTGAAGTGGAATGTTACAAATGTAAAAATTTTGGACATGTGGCCAAAAATTGTAGAATGGCAGTCCCTCCTAAAGAACCTCAACAGAATAACAACAGTCATAGACAAGAACCTTAGAAAACGACATGGATAAGAAAGCAAGATCAGTATAGAAATGAAGAATGCACAGTCACTCTACAAGCTAAGCAGAAGAAACATAGTTGATATGTTGATAGTGGGTGTTCAAAACACATGATAGGTGATAGAGACAAATTTCTTATATTGTGAAAGGAAAGAAATGGATCAGTCTCCTTCGAAAATGATAACCCAACCAAAATCATTGGAGAAGGCACAGTTTGAATTGGGACCAAGAATAAAAAGGCACAAAATGTTCTACTGGTAGAATATATGAAAGATAATATTCTAAGTGTGAGTCAAATGTGTGACCAAGGTCATAAAGTTACTTTCGATTCACAAAAGTGTGAGATAAGAAGAGAAGGTTCAAGGAAATTGGTCGGTACAGCTGCAAGAAATTCAAACAACATATATGTGTTAAGTGAAATTGGAAATGAAAAGTGTTTTCTAGGAAAGGAAGATGAAAGTTGGCTATGGCACATAAGAATGGGTCACATGCATTTTGATAACCTTTTCAAAGTCAACAAAATAGAAGCAGTTAGAGAAATGCCCCAGATCATGAAACCAACCAACACTTCATGCAAGCATTGTCAACAAGGAAAGCAAACAAAGACCAGGTTCAAATCAAAGGAATATTCAACAACAAGACCACTGGAAATTGTGCATAATAATCTAGTTGGACCAACTACAACAAAGGGATTAAAAGGTGAGAGATACTTTATGTTATTAGTTGATGATTATACGAGAATGACTACAGTTTGCTTTCTCAAGAACAAGTCGGAAGCTTTTGAAAACTTCAATATATACAAGGAAATGGTTGAAAATGAGATGGATTCAAGAATCAAATGCTTGATATCTGATAATGGAGGAGAGTTCACTTCAAAGGAATTTATGGAATACTGCAGCAGTCATGGAATAAAAAGGCAATTCTCTGTTTCTAGGACACCTCAACAAAATGGAGTTGTTGAAAGAAAGAACAGGACAGTACATGAAATGGATTGAACAATGCTAATGGATTCCAAATTGACAGATATATTTTAGACATAGGCAGTGCATACAATAGTTCACATTCAAAACAAAGTAATGCTCAGAAACAACACTGATAAAACTCCCTACAAGCTATGGAAAGGAAGACCAACAAATGTGAAGCACTTCAGAGTTTTTGGAAGCAAATGCTACATCAAAAGAGAACATGGTAGAATGGGAAAGTTTGACTCTCGTGTGGACAAAGGAGTAATTTTGGGTTACTCAAGTACAAGGAAAGAATACAAGTGTTACAATCTAAGATTGAAAAAAGTTGTGGAAAGCATCAATGTAACAATTGATGAAACAGGCAGATCAGAATCAAAGGAAGAAGAAAACAAATCAATGGAACAAATTTTCAAAGAAGAAGAAGCAGAAGATGAAGTAGAAGAGGAATATGAAGAGAATTCGATAGAAACAGAAGAGCAAGTTCAACAAGCATCTCCAAACACACCTAGCAAACGAGTACAGAAGAATCATCCTTCAGATCAGATTATTGGAAACAAAGATGCAGGAGTTGAGACTAGAAGAAAAATCCATTCACTAGAACAAACACACCTAGCACTCTTATCTACAATGGAACCAAATGGTTTTTAAGAAGCCAACAAGGATGAATTTTTGAATAAGGCCATGAATGAAGAATTGGATCAAATAGAGAAAAATGACACTTGGGAACTGGTTCCAAGACTAAAGAATAAGAATGTGATTGGCACAAAATGGGTTTCCAAGAATAAATTAAATGAAGATGGACAAGTTACATGGAACAAAGCTAGATTAGTATGTAAAATATATGCATAGATTGAAGGAATCGAATTTGAAGAGACATTTGTCGGGTTGTCAAAATGGAAGCAATTTGGTTGCTTTTAGCCTGTGCATGCTCCAAAAATGTTAAATTATATCAGATGGATGTAAAATCAGATTTTCTAAATGGGGAACTTGAAGAAGAAATATACATTGAACAACCAGAAGGATTTCAGTTGTCAGAGAACGAATATTATGTGTGTAAATTAAAGAAGGCCTTGTATGGTCTAAAACAGGCTCCTAGAGCATGGTACTCTAGACTGGATAAGTGTCTGCAACAGACAGGGTTCAAAAAAGGAAGTGTAGACAAAAACCTCTACATTAAGGTAAGTGAGGGTAATATTTTATTAATTGAAGTTTGTGTTGATGATATTATTTTTTGTAGTGATGATGACAGGTTAAGCCAGAGATTTGCAAAAGATATGCATAATGAATTTGAAATGTCATTACTTGGAGGACTATCCTTCTTTTTGGGACTTCAGATACGTCAAAGCAACCAAGGAATATTTATTTCTCAAACCAAGTATATCAGAGAAATGCTAAAGAGGTTCGGAATGGAAGATTGCAAACTAGTTATCACTCTCATGCAAACCAGTTGCAAGTTGAGCAAAGATGATGATTCGAAGTCTATAGATTAGAGGCAATACAGGTCAATGATTGGCATCCTACTATATGTGACAACATCCAAACCAGATGTAATGCAGGCAGTTGGACAAGTGGCATGATTTCAAGTACCACCAAAGGAGTCACATGTGTTAGCAGTGAAGAGGATTTTTAGATATCTCAAAGGAACATAAGAGTTTGGATTATGGTATCCAAAAGGAAAGGATCTATCACTTATTGCCTTCACAGATGTAGATTGGGTAGGTTGTATTGATGATTGACGAAGCACCAGTTGAGAAGCGTTCTACTTGGGTGAGTGTTTAGTATCATGGATAAGAAAGAAACAATCATCAATATCTTTATCTATAACCAAGGCAGAGTATATTGCAGCAACATCATGTTGTACACAAGTTCTTTGGATGAAACAAACTCTAATAGATATATAGGTTGAGTATGATGATCCCATTCCAATCTATTTTGATAATACAAACGCCATCAGTATCTCGAAGAACCCAGTGATGCACTGCAAGACAAAGCACATTCCAATAAAGTATCACTTTCTACGGGAGAAGGTTGCAGAAAAGAACATCAGAGTTGAGTATGTGGGCACAAAATAACAAGTGGCAGACATCTTAACAAAACCACTTCCATGGGACTCCTTTGAACATCTTCACCAGAGACTTGGATTTATTTCTACTCCAAAATGAATGCTTTTTGAATTCTTATCTTATATCTCTTAGATTTACACGAGGAAGCACCATAAGAGGACAGTTCAGTCAGGGGGAGAAACCCCAGATGGAAACATACATTTTCCATTGATGACAAAGGGGGAGAGATTTATTATATGCAGAGGACAGAGGCATGGTTCTAGGGGGGGCATGAGCGATATGATTTCAGTATTGCATCAGAGTGTTTCCATCAATGCCAAAGGGGGAGATTGTTGATTAAGGTTGGTTGTCATTGATGTCAACCCTTGAAGAAAGCCCCGTAGCACAAAGTTTGGGTAATGGACCCAAGATTTTTTTATGTAAATATGACTTGTTATTATCTTGTCATGGTTGATAATAAGTAGAAATGGATGAACTCCAAAGTGGTCCCCTTATGGTGAAATCCCTCACGGGAAGATGATTTGCGGATTGAGTTATCCTAGAAGTATGGTTAGAGAACCCATGCTTATTTGTGGAATAATGAGATGAATGAGTGAATTTGTCAGTGAATCTATCCTAGATGGATAGTTCTTGTCATGAAATTTATGGTGTTATGTGGAATGTCACATAAATCCTCACGGTTAGAGAGATATGTCCATGAGAAGTTGGAGAACCCAAGTTTGGGTAATGGACCCAAGTTTGTTTGATGGATAACGGTATGAGTTTTGATATATTTTCAGGTAATACTATTCTATATGGATAGTACATGTCATTCCATTTCCGGTGGTAAGTGGAACGTCACATAACTCCTCACGGTTTGAGAGTTATGACCTTACGAAGTTGGAGGACCCTCATATGTCATCTAGAAGCCCCAAAAGGTCAAAGTAGTCAAAGTGGTTTAAGAGATTTTAAAAGGTAAATAATAAAGTGAAG
>ML786840.1:634106-664164 GCA_009831015.1 Picea engelmannii
GCATCCTTTCATATGACTCCCCACAGGGAGTGGTTCTGCCAATATGAAAAGTATGATGGAGGTAATGTTTTCTTAGGTAATGATTCGACAACCAGAATCATAGGAAGAGGAAGGGTCAAGTTGAGACTCATAGATGGAAGGATTATAACACTGTCTGGTGTTCTACACATCCCAAGTATGGCCAGAAATTTGATTTCTGTAAGCAAAATGGAAGATGCAGGGGTAAAAACAATTTTTGAAAAGGGAACTTTCAGGATGGTTCGAGGAGCAATGGTGTTGATGAAGGGAGTTCGCTTTGGAACTCTGTATAAGCTGCTAGGAAGAAATATTAGTGATGGGTGTAATAGCTCCATTTTTCCTGATATTGAAGTTGAAGAAGAAAGAACTCCTACAGTCTCTGGAGAAAAGGTTATGTTGTGGCATCAAAGACTGGGGCATATCGGAGAGAAGGGTCTTCGACTACTACACAGTAAAGGTATGGTTGAAGGTATGTCTAACTTCTCTCTGGATTTTGATTTCTATGAACATTTTCTATATCAGAAGCAGAATTGGGTAAGATTCCCATCTGGTGCAACGAGGGCAGAAAGAATTTTACAGCTAGTTCACAGTGATGTTTTTGGACCTGTGTCGGTCCCATCATTGGGAAAAATTTTGTACTATGTCTCATTTATAGATGACTTCTTGAGGAAAACTTGGATATATTTCCTCAGGAAGAAATCTAAAGTCTTTGATAGGTTTAAAGAGTTTAAGGCTCTTTTTGAGAATCAAACAGAGAAACGAATTAAGGTGTTGAGGATAGATAATGGCGGAGAGTTTTGCGGGAATGAATTTGAAGAATTCTGTAAGAAGTGTGGTATAGAAAGGCAGAAGACTATTCCATATACACCTCAGTAGAATGGAGTTGCAGAAAGGATGAACAGGACACTGATGGAAAAAGCAAGGTGCATGCTCAGTGGTGTCGGGATAGGGCAAGAATAATGGGCAGAGGCAGTGGGTACTGCATATTATCTAGTCAACATATCACCCTCATCAACGTTGAATGACAAGACTCCACAATAGGTATGGACTAATAAGGAACCTTCTCTCACACATCTTAAGGTATTTGGCTGCGATGCATATGTTCATGTTTTAAAGGAAAACAGGAGTAAGTTGGATAAGAAGGCTGAAAAATGTATCTTTATTGGATATAAAGATGGTCTCAAAGGTTATAAGCTTTGGAACCCAAAAACTAAGAAGGTAGTGTATAGCCGAGATGTGGTATTTAGAGAAATTAAGGATGTTGTTAAACATGAAGTCCTACCAAGTAAGGAAGAACCAGAGAAGATAGAGTTTGATTTAAAGGATGATGAATCAGACTCTACAGAAGAACATGAATCAGAAGAAGAAGATCCTCATACTCCAGTATTGAGGAGATCAGATCGAGAAAGAAGGCTACCAGAAAGGTATAGTCCATCTGATTTCCGTTCAAATTTTGCTTTGTCTATTACTGATGATGATCCTAGAACTGTCAGGGAGGTAGTGGATTCAGAGGATTGAAATCTCTGGAAAAGGGCCATGGAAGAAGAAATGGCATCTTTGGATAAGAATGAGGCTTGGGATCTAGTGGAGTTGCCAACTGGAAGAAATCCCATTGACAACAAATGGGTATTTAAAAAGAAGTTGAATGCAGAAGGAAAAGTGGAGAAATACAAAGCTCAGTTAGTAGCAAAGGGTTATTCCTAGGTTGAGGGAATTGATTTTGGTGAGATTTTTTCGCCTGCTGCCAAGTTAACCTCCATAAGATTTATGTTATCTGTTGTTGTTGCATTTTATTTTGAAATAGAACAAATGGATGTGAATACAGCATTCCTACATGGGTATCTGGAAGAAGAAATCTATATGAATCAACCAGAAGGTTATGTTGTGAAGGGAAAGAAGGAGCCGGTATGCAAGCTAAAAAAATCCATGTATGGTTTAAAACAATCACCAAGGATGTGGTATAAAAAATTTGATACTTATATGCTGGGACTTGGCTTCACAAGAAGCAAAGAGGATCACTGTGTGTATTTTAAATTAATTGGTGATCATTTGATTTATTTGGTCGTGTATGTGTATGACATGTTGTTGATAGGAAACAACAAGGAGATTATCCAGGATGTGAAAACTCAGTTGTCCTCTAAATTTGACATGAAGGATATCGGTGATTCAAATTTCATTTTGGGCATGGAAATTAAAAGAGATTGGAAAAAGAGGAAACTCTAGTTAAATTAGAGAAAATATGTCGAGACAATATTGCAGAGGTTTAATATGCAGGAATGAAAACCGGTCAAGGTTCCTATTCCTATTGGTGTAAAGTTATATGTGGATCAGTGTCCCAAGACACATGAAGAAGAGGAGGACATGTCTCATGTTCCATATTCCAGTGAAGTTGGTAGTTTGATGTATGCAATGGTTTGTACTAGACTGGACATTGCACATGCAGTGGGAGTTTTGAGCAGGTATATGTCAAAACCAGGGAAGGAGAATTGGAAAACAGTAAAAAGGGTTTTCATGTATTTGCGTGGCACTACTAGCTATGGATTGCGCTATGAAGGAAGACCAGGATTGGATAGAGTGGTGGATATACATGGATTTGTGGATGCAGACTGGGCAGGAGATCTGGATCGTAGGAGATCTGCAAGTGGGTATGTATTTAACCTGTTTGGAGGAGCAATAAGTTGGATGAGCAAAAGACAGGCTATAGTGGCACTTTCAACTATAGAAGTTGAATACATGGCAGCCACTCATGAAAGTAAGGAAGCGGTATGGTTACAAACATTGTGTTCAGGTATTGGGTTGGTACAATAAGCTATAAGAATAGATTGTGACAATCAGAGTGCAATTTTTCTGGCAAAGAACACAGCTCATCATTCAAAAAAAAAACATATTGATATCCAATATCACTTTGTGAGAGACATGGTTGAAGAAAAGAAAGTATTGTTGATGAAGGTGGACACTTTGAAGAATGTTGCAGATTCATTAACAAAATTTGTGAGCACTGAGAAGTTCTCTTGGTGTAGAGGATCCATGGGCATTGCTGCCCTGGATTGTTGACTATGTAACCCTATAACCCCATGTGTGCAAAGAAAACAACAAGTGGGAGAATGTTGGGTATGTGTTATATTCTTTGCATGAGTAGTTAGAGGGGGTACCGCTAGGCACGTAGGGGGGCGGAGCCCCCCGCATGGGGGTTCGGGGGCAGTGCCCCCGAATTTTTTTTTTTCGCATTGGGACCGCATTATATTTAGGTGGTTTTTCGGCACATGGTTTCTTTGCCGATGGTTTTCTATTTCCGGTTAAGGAATTAGGGTTTTGGACTAATCCAGGTCATTGGGTTAGGGTTTTGGATTCCGCTATCTCCTATATGTTTTTTTTATTATAAACATTGTAACACAATGAATGAATATAGAATATGTTGGTTTTCCCAGTTTGGGTTTCCAAGGGAAAAATCTCTGTGTAATATTTGTATTTTCCATTGTATCTTTTCTGTTCTTTTCTTAATATATGTTTGCAGTAGATATTGTACAAGGTTAGTATTTACATCATTCACCCCCCTCTAAGTGTGGTAGGTGTGTCCAACAATTGGTATCAGAGCCAGCCTTCACTACAAGCCTTAACAAGATTGAAGGAGATCCATAGACACACAAATGGATGATGAATTTCAAATCCTTGATGAGGAAAACTATTCTACTTGGAGAATATATATGAGATTATATTTGAAGAAACATATCTATTCAAGAAGGAGAAAGAAGATATTGAATATCACTCCATCAAGATCACTAAAGGTAAAGAATCTCCAAAAACTCTTGAATGCATTATTTCTAAATGTGATTTTGAAAACATTTCAAGTGAAGATAAAGAATCAAGTGATGGTAGCACAAAGGAAGATCTTGAAAACATTTCAAATGAAGGCAAATAATTATGTGTTGGTATTGGAAAAAAGGAAGATAGTGAAGATATTTCAAATGAAGGTAAAGAACCCTCAAAAACCCTTGATTGCAATGATGATGATGAATTTTTCTCTACAAGTGAAGAAGAAGATGTAGAAACAGTTTGTGTAAAGTTTGATGGTAATTACCCCATGAAAATAATAGAAGAAAATATATTAAAACTTCAAAAGGAAGTTGAAGAGGGTTTATATAGATATAGAAGTGATCATTATTATATAGACTATAACTATATTTCGGATAACAATAAGAATTTTCTTAGGAGGAGTCTAAGGAACATCTTGAAACTAAAGAAAATGATCAAGGAACAAGAAGAGAGAAATAATACCAATTAGAAGAAAAGGAAGAAGAGATCACAAGACTAAAGAATGGAAAATAAGATATGAATGTAGATGATGAGATTAGCAAAAATTTTGAAATCATTGTCCATATCAAGACCCAAATTGAAGAAGCCAAAAGAATAGAAGAACTATTGAAGAATCAAATAAATGGAAAGGAAGAGTCATGTTGCAAGTTAGAAGTTGAAATTGTTGACCTTAGAAAGAAGGTAGAAAATTCAA
This sequence comes from Picea engelmannii, assembly GCA_009831015.1. Lineage (NCBI taxonomy): Eukaryota > Viridiplantae > Streptophyta > Pinopsida > Pinales > Pinaceae > Picea > Picea engelmannii. Next base: position 638,632 of record ML786840.1, read on the forward strand.
ACAAATTCTTGAATAGCTCACGAATCTTGGATGAGATCTTGGAAAGTCAAAGATCACCACTTGATAAATCAGGTCTTGGATACAAAAAATAAGCTACATACACTGAAGCAAGCACCTCAAGAAGCATGAGGTAAGTCCATCAAAAAAGGAAGACAACGTTGCAAAACAACCATCTACACAAGGCAAATAAAATTCCAAAAGAACAAAGCAAGGAAGACATCAAGAAGCTATCCTTGGGACACCAAAGAAAAAGATATGAAAGTATTTTTTATGGGCATTGTTATTCATGTAATGGATATGGTCACAAAGCTTTTGAATGTAGATCTTATGAAAGGAGATATAATGGAAGATTTTATAACACCATGAGGTGTTGGAGATGTGATCAAGTAGGACACATTGTTGTTCAATGTAACACCATGAGATTCTACAACTGTAGTGGATTTAGACACAAATCCCAGGAGTGCTGGAACACAAGAAGAAAGTCCATGATGAGGACTTCACATAGCATGGCTAGAAGAAGGAATGAAGTAATAAAGGGAGACATATTTTAAAATATGGATGCTCAGAGATCAAGTTCTGAGAAGTAGGAACCTCTACAAAAGTGGGTGAAGAAGACATAGCAGCCAGAACAGGATGAAAAATTGAAGGGAAGCTCAAATAAGTCATCTACTGAGGCATACATGGGTGACAGTGGTACCAGTCACATATATATGCAGGCTGACCTTGAATAGGTCATGTACATACATGATCTGTTGTGCAGCAGACCACATATATGTGGTGAATCCTAAAGAAAAGGGCTATGCATAGGATTGGAGTTTGATGTGATGGTATAACTCTGTGATGCAGGGTCTGACATTATTTATTGCAGGATTCTGACATTGTTTGCTGCAGGTTTTTCATGGTTCTATGTTAGATCATGTAAGGTGACGATGTAAAATAAATCTTGGGTGCATGACACTAACCCATGAATATGAATTGATGTTGATCTGTTGGGGTACATGGTTGGTACATATTTGAAGTTTCATTGATATATCTTATAATGTATTATTGGAAGAATATCTTGGTTATCATGGTGCATGCATTTTGAATGTAGGTGGGCTACATATTGATACGTGTAGTTGGTGAGTTGAGTTGATAGTCATGTTGTACATCATTGGGGAGTCATAACTTGTTGATGCATGGTTGGTATACTTTCTTGGTGCAAGTGATGATGCATGATGGTACACTCATAGATGGTATTTGTTTGGCATATTGTTGGATGCACATGTTGGCATATTGATAGAGGCATATGATTGATACATTCCATGGATGATATATTTTGGCACATTGCATGATGATGATGTACATGGTTGATGAACATAGATGTTGTGTATGATGAGCACACATTTTGGCACATGATGTATTTGGTTAATATTGTGCTTCATGATGAATGGTATGGCACAAGGTTGATGCATAGATGGGTCCAAGGATCGTCATTGAAAGAGAAGATAGGGGGAGACATTCCAATAGGGGGAGTCATTTTTCTTCCCATGATTCTAGGAGGAGATATTTATCAGATGCATACCTAGAAAAGAGCCCTATATTTGAAGAAAGAGCACATAAGAACAATTCCAGGGGGAGCAATGGTCACAGGGAGAGTATGTTTGATGTATTTTCAGCATTACATTAGAGTGATATCCCTTGTTCAAAAGGGGAGATATTATTTAGAGGAAGATCAAAGACACTCAGATAGGGGGAGCATCCCCAAGAGGAGAATGGCCCTTTTCCATTGATGTCAAAGGGGGAGAGTTAATCACATTAATGTGATTGATGTTGATTGATGGGGAGAGATAGCCACATTGACTATTGATGTAGAGCATGCCTTATCTACATTTTGACATCAATAATTGGTAATTGGTGTTGACATCAATGTTGGTATTTCCATCAATGCCAAAGGGGGAGATTGTAGGATCATGTTGTCATTGATGCCAATGGTTTGATTGATTGATGTCAAGTGATTGATTGATGTCAAAGGATTGATTGATTAATGATTGATGAAAAAAGTATGTCTGTCGTCCTTGATGAGAATGATATATGTCAAAGTGGAAACCAATTGATAAAGATGGATCATTGATATGATGCATAGATGAAGATGGATCAATGAGTTTTCATTGATACATGATGATGCATAGTTTGTTTCATGAAAAGATGACTCATTATTGTCTTATCATGATTGATAAGGTGCACAAATGGATGAACTCCAAAGTGGTCCCCTTATGGTGAAATCCCTCACAGGAAGACGCTTTGTGGATTGAGTTGTCCTAGAAGAATGGTTGGAGGAACCATTCTTGTATGTGGAATAATGAGATGAAGATCAAGGGAATTGTTGGTCAAACTATCCTAGATGGATAGTGCTTGTCATGCCATTTTCGGTGGTATGTGGAATGTCACGTAACTCCTCATGGTTTGAAAGTTATGGCCTTACGAAGATGAAGGACCCCCATATGAAGGCTTGAAGCCCCCATTGTTATAACCCTAATTTGCACCAGACATGCTTACCTGGCATCAGGCCATCTTAGATTCCTTCTTTGCCAAAACACTATTGAACAACTCTTCTTAAAAACCCTTTTTATAAAGGCCCATGCGCCTTGCTCCATTACTACACGCGTGTACATGCTAGCTGACCCAAGACAGCCTGCGTGTACCTACAAAAGCACAAAAAAAGGAAAGTTGTTGATGGAACACACAGCTTTGGGTAAGTTAACTAAACCTTTCGGCCATGCATGGTCGATCATTCGACCAAATACCTAGCTTCTTATAACCTATAAAAGAAGGGATAGGGGTCCCATTTGAAAGGAGGAAAATCATAGTAAAGAAACTATACCTAATTGAGCATTCCCTTTGTCCCAACCTTTAACCATCCTTGTGCAAAGAGAAGTATAAAGAAAAGCAATTGGAAGATAGTGGAAGAAGAGCCCAGGACCAGGATCGAGGAGCAGTAGCCGACTTTATCATTGTAAGGTATCATGGTGAAGTTAATAAAATAATTGTTTTTCCCGTCCCACCATATGAGATTGTCATTATTTGAATACTGATTGTATGATTGATTAAATCTCTAACCCATTAGTTCATAGATCAAATGCATGTGGATTTCTTTGCTTGTTTTTTGTGAATGCAGGTCAGCATTGGGAGGAGAGCTGCAGTCAAAGAATGACCAAGTGTGAAAAGGGATCGACATCAAACGTGAAAAATAAGGTACATTGACTTAATCTCTTGAGCCTTATATATGAGTGGTGGGGTTTTAGGCATGGGATGATGGTAAGAAGTAAGAATCTTTAGGTCATTTATGCATGCATGATAAAAACTCTTAGTGCTAGTCTGTAGGATGGATTTCCCACCCACAATAGAATTGGCAACTGTACTGGGGATCTCTAGGGTTATTGGGAACATTTTTTCTTGGGTATTTTTTAAAAATTGGTTTCATTCCTTGTTTTTGAAGTTTCTGCAAAAGTATGAGCTAGCAGAGATTTTGGTCTTCCATACCAGTTATCCCTTTTTCTTTGCTTGACTGCATTTTTTTTCTTCGAGACCCACAGAGGTACACGCGGCCTGTATAAGGTCTGCACGCGTGTACCCGCACCCTACCTTCACACAGCCCACGTGTACACACTAGCTGAGGAAGTGTCAGTCGCGTGTATGATTTCAGAAAATTTCTTTTAGAGAGGCAGTCATCCTCTCCCCTGTCAGAAGTAATTCTTCTCAGGGGTGTTCTGGAACTCATTCTAATCTTTTTTGTTTGCAGTTTATAGCTTAGGTTTCACCTCATATTGGTTTGTTCTATGAAATTTTCTTTGAATTGTTTTCTTTTTTCTGTCTAAGAGATTTTCTGAGTCTTCAAGAGTGTCTAGTCCTCAATACAAGTAGTCTCTACCAGTGCTTGATTTCTTTTATTTTCATTTTTTGAAGATTTGCAGAGGTACATGCGGCTTGTATAAGGCCTGCATGCATGTACATGTGCTCTGACCTTACACATCTTGTGTGCACACATTGGTTGTTGAACTGTCAGTAGCGTGCCTGTTGAGAAAATTTTTGTTTGAGAGGCAGTCATCCTCTTCCTTATCAAGAGTTATACCTCTCAAGAATTTCCTTGATTTAATCTTGGTCTCTATCATAGCAGTTTTAGCCTAGGTTGGATTCCAGCATAGCTTGCTTTTTTCATTGAAAGATTTCTTGTGTTTCCTAGATTTTTTAACTTATTTTTAGCTTGAAATTTTCATGGGGGGGGGCATGAATCGTGCATTCATTAGTTTCTTTTAGAATCTTTTGTTATTTCTTCTTTGATCGGAAGAAAATATAAAAAAAAATTAAAATACTTGGTTTGTTAGATCTCTTTCTTTCCTGGCATTTTCTTTGCATTGTTATTTGAAAAAGAAAAAAAATTAGCATAGTGTTGTGTTTTCTTCTCATCTTAAAAGAATTTCAAAAAAAAAAATAATAATAATAAATATTATCATTCTTTGCCATTGTTCATATAAGTTTCATCATTTTTCGCAAGAGTCTTAACACCATCAGTTGCACTACCATACCCTTTTGAGTAAATCAAGCCAGTAAAAAGAATTCTAATTGAAATTTACTAGACTTTATGTTTGTAGGGTTCATCAACTAGATTAGGCTAGAGACTTGATTTAGGTTGGAGAGGAAACTCTTCAAGGCTATAAAACAAACATACGAGTCTGTGCGAAGGAGTGTAGAATTCCAATAATGTGGAAATTATCCAGGACCCCCCTTTAACATAGGGGCTAAACACGAGTTCGCGTGCAAAAAGGTAGCAGAGATAACCCCTCCAAAGTTGGACCGAGCGTAGCAAGGAACACATATAGAGGACTTTTCTTGGTATTCCATTGATCACATTTTCCATGGAGCTTCGTGGGTCTCGAATCCATTCGAGGTCCTCAGTCATCTTCCAGAACACTTGCTTTCGATACCCTTGATAGGTTTCAGACTTGATACCCTGCTCATTGCGGTCCACCTGACTGTCAACTCTACCCGCTTGGTGATTGTTCACAAGCTGGCAACCTAGTTGCCTTTATTTTAGGGACTTACACAGGTGACCAGGGGGGTATACCACAGTACCTAGGGCAGACATCGTCCCACACTTTGTAGAGTATACCTGGAGGGTGCTTCCATATTTGAGTTGCACTTGCACCAGTAAGTTTCTCTAGTGTTGGTTGGTGTAACTGTTCTTCCAACTAGTTAGTTGTTTTCTTGATTTGCCTTTAGGAACTTTTAGTGTGTGCTCTGTGCTCCCTAGTTTTCCATAGTGAGTTAGTCAATTGTGTATTTGGGTCTCTAACCTAGGATGGTAGACCACCCACTCCACTGGTTGAGAGGACTTTTTAGTCTTCCACTTAGAAACGTGGAGCCGCCTCTTTATAGGCGGTGTTTTGATAACACTGGTTCTTCAGAGTCAGTGAGTGAGACTTTTACGGACTTGAACGATCCCACAAAGGGAGAACATGTGCATAAGATATTCATGGCTAAAGTTCCCGATGATACCAACCAAGGAACCCCTTCGCAAGGGGATTCTTGTGCTTTTTCTTTCTTCGTAAACGTTGGTGTCCCTTTGATGGCCACTTTGTACATTCCTGGGTTGAATGTGGGATTACCGGTTTGGTTGGGTACCATTCCAAATGTCCCAAATGCTCTTGACACTTCTCAGTTAATCACTTTATGTCATGGGCACCCTGTTGATGTTTCTTCGTCATCAAAGTATTCTCCTCCTCCTTCTCCCACCTCTGGTGAAAGTACAGTTACTAGTAACCAAAAGTCTAAATGAAATAGAAAGAGGAAGAATAGGAAGAAGAAATCACTAACCTCTGTGAGTCATGTTGGATATAGGTTAACAACCTCTGCAAGTCACGTTGAAGACCATCACCTAGCCTCTGCAAGTTATGGTGGGGGAACACACCCACCCTCTGCAAGTCTTGCTGGGGGAAAAAGTCCAGTCACTGCTATTCATACTGGTAATAGGTTTGTAGCCTCTGCAAGTCATGTTATCGACCCATCACTAACCTCTGCAAGTCATGTTGGAGATGTGAAACCAACCACTGCTAGTCATGCTAGGGGAATTAATTCTGTTGAGAAACCTAGACTGATAGGATGTAAGCCTAAGTTCCCTTGTAAGCTTTGCAAGGGAGATCACCTTACTCATTTGTGCCCTGGAATTCCAGAGGTATAAAGATTGTGGTCCCTATCTGCAAGATATTTTGATTCTGAGTCTTTTAAGGTTTCCTCGCAGTCTATTCAACCACTGGTTGAGAAAGTGATCACGCTGATGCAGTCATCGGTTGATCCCACTCATCTTTTGGGGGGTGAGGTGCCTTTAGACCTTATAGTCTCTTAGCCTATTAAACCATTGGTTGAGAAAGTGGTCATGTCGATGCAGTCATTGGCTGATCCCACTCCTCATTGGGGGGGTGAGGTGCCTTTAGACCTTGTAGTCTCTTAGCCTATTCAACCATTGGTTGAGAAAGTGGTCATGGCGATGCAGTCATCGGATGATCCCACTCATCTTTTGGGGGGTGAGGTGCCTTTAAACCATGTAGTCTCACAGCTTATTCAACCATTGGTTGCAAAAGTGGTCATGCCGATGTAGTCATCGGCTGATCCCACTCCTCTTTTGGCGGGTGAGGTGCCTTTAGACCATGTACTCTCACAGCCTATTCATCCATGGGTTTCAAAAGTGGTCATGCCGTTGCAGTCATCATTTGATCCCACTCCTCTTTTGGGGGGTGATGTACCTTTAGACCATGTAGTCTCGCAACCTATTCATCCATTGGTTGCGAAAGTGGTCATGTCGATGCATTCATCAGATGATCCCACTCTTATTTTGGGGAGTGAAGTGTCTACCGGCTATGTTTTTATCATTTTCGGTTCAGTATTTTTAGAACAAGGGGGCATTCCGCTCACTCTGAGCACACCCCCTCCAAGCCCTAGTATGGTTTCCTTTGATTGTAATGACCTTGTTGAGCCTCATCTTCCTTCCTCCGCACCCTTTCAAATAAGGGTTGAAGTTAATTCAACAAACATTTATCGATGTAATGTGGATGAAGGAGCCTTTGCAAGTATTTTATCCTTCTTGGTTTGGAAAGTCTTGGGTTCTCCCAAGCTTGTGTCTACTTCACATGAGTTGTTGGCTTTTGACAGACATCCTAGTGAATATTTGGGGGTTCTTCCTCAGTTGCATATCTCCTTAGGTGGGAAGATTGCCCATGTCGATGTTATAGTGGTGCAAGGCCCGTTAGATTTCAATATGCTTCTCGGGCGTGATTATGTATATGCTATGAACATTGTGGTATCTACACTCTTCTGGGTGATGCACTTCCCTCATAATGGAAGCATTGTCACTATTGACCAGCTGGCATATTATAATCACCATCCTAATTCAGCGTTAGTTCAGGCTGCCCCTTTATATGTTCCTAGTGTTCGTGTAGACTCCACCCCGCCATGGGTTAATTATGTGGCATCTTATCCTCGGTGTTCAATTTCTTATAAGAAGGAACCTATGCAATCAATTTTTCCTTCTCGATACATGGAATCAGAAATTGATCCATTGGTGTATCCAATGGGGGCATGGGAGCCCTTTCTTCCCCCTCTTGGTCCAAGTGGGATTGAGTATCCTTCTGAGTCTAATCTCACTGTTTGTATATCCTCAAGCCCTCGTGCTTGTGATTCTTTGCCGATAGACTCTGCCAGCCCTGGCTAGAGCCGCCATCGTCATATGGAATATGGTCAGTTTACTTCACCCTTTGGGACTGTCGAGCCTCGCTTGCATGATTTCTCAGATTTTGAATTGCCTTTAGCTGAAGCTATCCTTGAAGCCATGACTATGGTTTCTATACTGAGGGAGGAATTACATCATGGTTTGTGTTTTCTTCCCTTTTGAGAGACTTCCCAAGTTGACTATCGAAGAGATTCTTGGTCTAAGCCTATCAGTGGGCTCTACCTGAACCAGTTTCATACATGAGTCGTAGCCCCCATGGGTCTTCTTTCAAGCCCTTTTCAAACCCTCTAAACATGAAAAGATTGTCGAGCGATCTTGTGGCCTTTCATGCTCATTAAACTAAAATTTGAAGTCACGTCTATTTGATGGTATTTTATCCCTTTTTCGGTCTGGATGGTCAACTGTATGAACAAAGGTATACTCTAGGGGCCTTGGTTCTCTAGAAGAGTATTCTCAAGTATGATTTTAACTTTTTTTCGGGCCTGAGGGACTAAATTTACAAAAAAGGAACCCCCATGGAGTCCATAGTTAAGCTCTTTTCAGACTCCCTAAAATTGAAAAGATTGTCGAGTGACCTTATTCTTTCACACTCGTTAAACTGATCCAGAAGAACATTCCTGATGGAGTCTATAGTTAATCTTTTTTCGGACTCCTTAAAAATGAAAAACTTGTCGAGTGATCTTGTCTTTATCACACTCGTTAAAATGGTTTTGAATAGACGTCTTGTCGGTGCTAGTTTACCCCTTTTTGAACCGACTAGACTACCTTCGAAAAAGGTACCCCATTGGAGTCTCCTTTTACGTTTTTTCAAACTCCCTAAATATGAAAAACCACCGAGCTTACCTTCTCTGGGCTCGTTAAAATTACATCGAAGGACGTTACCATTGTGTGTTTTGTTAACTGTGTTTGCATACCTGCGTCTTTGGCCTAATGTCGGCTCCATGTTTTTCTCAACTGAACCATCTGAAGAATGCCTTATACGCAAGCCCTGTAGCACTTTGCCTTTGCGTCCTGACACCTTTGGCCCCAGGAGGGATTTTTCCCGAGTGTCCTTACTTTGAACATTAGTCTTGTCCTCGCGCCTCGAACTTGTATGTTTGTTACACTCATCCCTCCTTTGTAACGTAACATTCTTTTATTCTTTTTTCAAAATTATTGAAAAAGACAAACAAAAAAAATCAAATATACGCCAAAAAGAGGAAGGGAAAAGTATTTTCTTTGTATTGGCAGCACAATAAGTCGCCCTTGGATAAAGAACATCTTTCTGTTTGTTCTTCAAACCCTGGGATTTAATATGACCTTAGGAATTTGATCCCGCTACATTGAGTTGTGTCCTCCTCTGTTTGGTTATTCTTCCAAACATATCGAGAATTTGCATTGCCTCCTGCCTTGTAAACTTATGTTAATGCCATGCTTCTTGAGTCTTATATTTTGTCGTGCTATTATCCAAGGGAATTTTTTCTAAGCTTGATTCGGACCCTCTGTAGTTTGTCTCTTTCCCTCATGCCTGGCCATCCTCAAAGTCCAATCAAGTCTTTGTTCGAAATCAATGAACCCTTCAGTCTGATCATCAAGATTCTCTAGTCCATGACTGACGAGTCGTCGAAGACCTCTGGGTAGTGAAGTCGTACACTCATATTACACTCGTACCCGAGTTTTGAAGATTTTGAAGTTGTTGCTTCAGCTCTGAAGACCTCATCTCCAGCCATTAGGTCTTATCAACTTCTAGAAGATGAATACTCTACATGTATATCTTTTTGATTTCGAGATGTAGCTCCACTATGTATTGCTCGTGGATACACTTTATATAGTTATGTGACATGGATCTACAGTGTATTTGATTGGTAGACATGATTTTATTTCATCCCAAGCATGGGTATGCCCGCCTCGGTGAGACAATTATTATTTTGCAGAAGGCACCTCCCGATTTCTGGTCCCTGGGCTCATTTATTTGGAACGTTGGTGAAGATTGTTAATGTATTTCAGCCATCATATGCTCTTCTGAACTCACACATTAGGGGGCATCTGTTATAACCCTAATTTTCACCAGACATGCTTACCTGGCATCAGGCCATCTCAGATTCCTTCTTTGCCAAAACACTACTGAACAACTCTTCTTAAAAACTCTTTTTATAAAGGCCCACGCACCCTTCTCCATTACTACATGCATGTACATGCTAGCTAACCCAAGAAAGCCCGTGTGTACCTACAAAATCATGAAAAAAGGAAAGTTGTTGATGGAACACACAGCTTTGGGTAAGTTAACTAAACCTTTCGGCCATGCATGGTTGGTCATTCGACCAAATACCTAGCTCCTTCTAACCTATAAAAGAAGGGGTAGGGGTCCCATTTGAAAGGAGGAAAATCATAGTAAAGAAACTATACTTGATTGAGCATTCCCTTTGTCCCAACCTTTATCCATCCTTGTGTAAAGAGAAGTATAGAGAAAAGCAGTTGGAAGACAGTGGAAGAAGATCCCAGGACCAGGATCGAGGAGCAGTAGCCGACTTTATCATTGTAAGGTATCATGGTGAAGTTAATAAAAGAATTTATTTTCCCGTCCTGCCATATGAGATTGTCATTATTTGAATACTGATTGTATGATTGATTAAATCTCTAACCCATTAGTTCATAGATCAAATGCATGTGGAGTTATTTTCTTGTCTTTTGTGAGTGCAGGTCAGCTTTGGGAGGAGAGTTGTAGTCAAAGAATGACCAAGTGTGAAAAGGGATCGACATCAAACGCGAAAAATAAGGTACATCGACTTAATCTCTTGAGCCTTGTATTTACATATGAGTGGTGGGGGTTTAGGCATGGGATGATGGTAAGAAGTAAGAATCTTTAGGTCATTTCTGCATGCATGATAAAAACCCTTAGTGCTAGTCCGTAGGAGGGATTTCCCACCCACAACACCCATGGTCAAAGAAGTCAAAGTGACATAAAAGAAGAAATCATTATTTAAATGATAAAGTAAAGTGACAAAGTCAAGATGGATTATTTAAATAATAAAGAGAAGTGACAAAATCAAGAAGGAATATTTAAATGATAAAGTATTGGAGAACTTTCTATTTATGGAAAGTGGTTAACCCTAAAATAAGGAAAATAGGTTAAGTAACCTAGAAATGGGTTAAGTGACCTAGAGGATAAAAGTATAAATAAGATAGCTATGGACTCTTGCTAGGAGGATCAATGGAGAGCCTCTTGTGAGAGCATCTTTGGTATGGATCTCTTGAGCATGATTGAAGATCTATTCTGAGAAAGAGAGCGAGAGGAGGATCTGATGGATGCATCAAAGTTTCGGCAATGTCGTAGATCTTGATGAAAAAATTCTTGGAGCTTCAGAAACTCTAGTTTCTGAGGTATACACGGGATGTCTGTGTATAGGGTGCATATACATTGAAGGTATACGTGGGATGACTGTGTAGAGGGAGTGTATAGTGGATAAAATCATGGATATTTGTGTTTGAGCTAGTGCCAAGCTCTTGGATGATGAGGCAAGTTCCAGATCTGCATTCTATGGGCTCATATCTATCACTGAGACACTGATATGGTTACATTATTGTATTGATGGATACTATTGTTTGATGTGTTGTGAATTCTTAGGGCAGTCTTAGTATGGCTTCTATGATATGGCTCAGTTTGGATGATTTGGTTGATGGAGTGATAGAGGATTACAATCAACCATGCCAAACTTATTCAACAACTCTCCAATGTAATTCTTTTGGGAGATGAATATATACCTTGGATTCTAAGTTACTTCAATACCCATGCAGTAATGAAGATGTCCCATGTTTGTCATTTCAAATCCCTTCTTCAATTATTTTTTTATGGATGTAATATATGATTCATTGTTCCATGTTATTAAAATATCATCTACATACACCATAAGATATACAATAGTTTTTCCAAGTTTCTTGACAAATAAAGTTGCATAAACAAGATTAAAGTGCTTCAAATTGATCTTCAAAAGATGCTTAGTTATATTTTCATACCATGTACAAGGTGCTTTCTTTAGTCCATACAAAGACTTGACGATCTTGCATACCTTATGTTCTTGATCCTTCACAACAAATCCTTTTGGTTGAAATATGTAGACATTCTATTTCAAATATACATTCAAGAAATCTATCTCCACATCCATGTGATAAACATTTCACCTATTATGTGTTGCCAAAACCAACAAAATACGAATTGTAGCCCATTTTTATATGGGGGGAAAGTCTCCTCATATTTTATTCCTTATTTCTATGCATATCATTTCGCCACATGCCTTTCCTTATGCTTTTCAAGTGAGTCATTCTCTATGTACTTGTTCTTGTAGACCCACTTGCAGATAATTTGTTTGGTTTCAAATGGAGGATTCATCAACTTCCATGTCTTATTCTTCATGAAAGCATCATATTCCTTCTGCATATATTCTTTCCACTCATCACAATAAATGACCTCTTCAAAGGAAGTTGGTTCAAAGTTAGTAGATAAACTCAATTCACAATCATATGAAAATTCCATACCATTGACATCACCTGAATTTGAATCCTCTACATTACCTCCATTGTATTGTCTAGTTGAGCTTCTAGTTCATGTCTTTCCAACATCATCAAGACTAACACTTTCAAGTGTCTTCATGACCCACTTTGGAAATTTATGTGATGGTATAGGTTGCTCAAATGATTGATATGGTGTTGCATTCCCATCAATATTAAATCTTTCAATCTTCTCAATCACATCATCCAATTGCATATCCTATTCTAATGAAGTGGTTGGATCTTCTACATGAGGGGGAGATGGTGTAATACCCCGAAGTGGTAATTGTATATACGAATTTATATTTGTTCATATAGTTTGGTGAGCTAGGATGTTTTAGGCCAAGGTTCCTATGTAATATGTGTTCGACAACACAAGTATTTTGACATAGGAAAAACACCTTCACTAACCACTCACACAAACAAATTAAAGATCAACACACTGATATTTTGATGTGGTAAAACTCCTACATGGAAACATCCATGACCCCAACCAACGTGGCCACTTGGAGAAATTTATTAATGAAAAATAAAGATATTACAAAGAGATTTACAAGAGAGTTTCTCACAATTGATCATCAACAAATGACCCTCCATGCTCTTTAAATAGAGATCATGGACCAATCAGGTGTTAAGCCATAGCTCAATGTAGTCATTAAGATTGAGGAGAATATGAACCGTCGTATCACTCTATGTTGGGAACATATCATGACTGTCATAATTCCTAACTACAAATGCATACTAATGCATACTAAAGAAACACACTAAAAAACACACTTTTACCTAATGACATATTAGACCAAGTAGATCTTAACTAACTCCTAAGTGTCTAAATATACTAACATCCCCCCTTAAGAACAACTTGGGATAGGATTGAAGGATTACAATAGCGACACAATAGGAGAAGGAAGGAGACATTAGAACCTATCCCCCCTTAATGACAACTTCCTAAAATCCTAACATAGATCAAAGTTTGGAAAACTTCGCTTCTGTAAGAGACCTTGTGAAAATGTCTACAACTTGATATTTTGTAGGGTAAAAGAGCACATTGATAACTCGATCATGAATGAGATTTATGATCAAATGCATGTGTAGCTCGATGTGTTTGTTGCGCTGATGTTGTACTGGGTCTTCAAATGAGATCTGATACCATGTTAGATAACACAGGTATTCCAATAAAGGACGAACACCTTTATTAACCACTCACACAAGCATATCAAAGATAAAAACAATGATATTTTTACGTGGTAAAAACCCTACGGGAAAACATCCATGGCCCCAACCAACGTGGGCACTTGGAGCAATTTATTAATGAAAAAGAAAGAGATTACAGAGAGATTTACAAGAGATTTTCTCACAATCAATCATCGTAAAATGACCTTCCATGCTCTTTAAATAGATATCATCGACCAATCGAGTGTTAAGTCACGTATCGGTGTATCCATTAAGATCAAGGAGAATATGAAACATCATATCACTCTATATAAGGAACATATCGCAACCATCATATTTCTTAACTACAAATGCATACTAAAGAAACATATGTTTACCTAACAACACATTAGACCAAGTATATCTTAACTAACTCCTAAGTGTCTAAATATCCTAACAATATGTGGTTGGTGAGCCAAGTTTTGTATTTTATAACCACACTACCTTTTAATAAAATACATACTATTGCATACCTTAGGAAGAAAAGAGTATTGGGGGCTAGGATTCCACGAGAGGGAAAGGACCTAAGGGGGTTATGAGAAGGGATTATTCTAGGGGGATAAGCCAAGGGAATACAATATTATATTCCTAAAGTCCTAATTTTGTATGTGTTATGATTATACCAAGTTCCTAAGGGAGGGGAACAAATTACCAAGTGGGATCAAGGGAATCCTTGTATGAAAAGTGGCATATTGAAAAGTGCATGCATAATAAAGCCATGATCTTAGTGATTTTTGGGGGGTCAGTCATTTATAATGTTGTTGATCTAAGAAGAAACTATGTTCCTTATTGGTGAGAAGAACTAGAGAAAGAGTGGAGTTGGAAAATATTGTGGTGGTAACCATGTAAATACTTGGTGGTTGGGGAGTGAAAAAGCAAGTTTTTAGGCCTGTGGCACATTTCTCCTTGGGTGGGGAGAATTGTTGGGACAGTTTTCCTTATGTATTGGCCTTATGGCTACCAATATTGAGAGAAATTGTGTGTTCCAAGTGCCACATAGCTCTGAGACTTCCTAGTTGTCTTATTGTTGAAGGTATGAAAGGGAAGTGGTACAATTGAAGGACTATTGAGTAGTGAAGGGATACACTTCCTTGGGTGGGACAAGTTGAGGGGAATGGGAGGTTGTGAGGTGGAACTGTTGTTGAATTTGGTTCCATTTGCCTTGTCTTGAGTTGTTTTCCCATTAGAACTTAATGGGATTGGTGAGAGTAACTTTTCCCTGGTGGATTCATGGCCTTGGCCATAGATGATTTTCGGGGCTAAATTTCGCAAATGGGATAAGTTTCCATGGTTTTTCCCCAAAACAGATTCAACAATTTCCATTTTTTCTAAAAACAATTCGCCCAAATTCCATACAATAAAATTATTTTACCTTAAAAATCACCAAAATTTTATAGAAACTATATAAAATCATTAGAAATTTGAATATGTTTACAAAATTATCGCCAAACATTTTACATTTTTCATATTAAGGACTAGTAAGATTAGCCCAAGTTTCTACATTTTAATATAAATTTCCATCTTTAAAATTATMCATGGCCCTCGATCAGGGGTGACCTACTATTGAGAGCTAGAACAATAGTGTCTATGGTTGGGAGGAACATTAGAGGTATGCATATAGTTGGTGCATGTTTTTAAGATAAGTGGCTTTCCTATGAATGTTTAAATTACTTGTTCAATGCATTATAATGTGTTGTATTCTTCCACTTTGTTTAGTTGTTTTTTTACACATTGCATGGTTGAATGTTAGACATGTTTATTTGAGCATGTACATAGAGTTTGCAAGGTTTTGGATTTCTTTTTGGGTTGCATAATTTTAGATTGTGCAGGGAAGAATGTACAAAAGTGATCCAGAGCCTTGCTGGGTGAAATTACATTGTGGTTTCAGAGAAAACATTTGTGGTAGCGTGCCCTATAAAGGGTGCTAGGGATGGTACATTGTAGTATCAGAGCCATGGTTACAACACTCGGGATGCATGGGCTGAGAACCAGGACAAAATTAAGAAAATTGCAAATCTTTCATGGTGACATTTGGTGCAATTTAGCAAAATCCCCAATTTGTGTTGTGAAATTCAATGAAAAATCGATGTAGGAGTGTCGAATTCACTAGTACAAAACAAGGATTTCCTGCACATGCCCTAATTTTTCCTTGAGAAGCTAATTTATATAGTTTCCATAGTGGTTGGGGAGAATAATTTTAAATTTAAGTATTTTTGTGAATTGTAGAAAATTCAACATTTTGGAAAAATTGGGGAGTCTTTGCATTGATGATGTCAATATCACGTGGGCGTGGCAAGTGGTAGTCTAGTGGAGGGGAACATTGAACCTCCTATCTCGACATGTCATACCTGGGACCTAAGGGCCAAATGGTAGAACCTAAATGTGGAACCATGATGTGGGAACCCAGACTCATCAAAACCCTCAACTAGTTGCAGAGTCGGTTGAGACATCCAGAGTCCTGTATATGCCTTATTTATAAAATTTGGGATTAATTAAATGTGGAATCATGACCAATAGAACTATGAGGTAGTAATTTCATGATGACATTGATCCATGTATTGGTGACATGGCAATGACAATGTGGATTGTCACAGTGGCATTTTACCTATGGCAGGGCCACTATATCGGGATGTGAAGGTGAATGCCTTAAGTCCAATGGAAAATGAGCTTGTGTTGGACTCTCTACACAAGAGAAAAAGGTAAAAAATAAACTAAGTGTTGGCTTGTGTGGTACAAAATGTAGATTTTAACCTTGTACAATAAATTATTACAAAAATATTCTTAATAAAAATAGAAAATATACAATGGCATACACACACATTACATATATATTTTTCCCTCGAAATCCAAACCAGGAAAACCAACAATTTGTTTAGAGCCGCACCTCTAATCTTCTATTCATCATATCGTCATTATTTATATATATATATATGATCCTGTGACATCAAAAACCCTTAATCCATCGAACCAGATTAGTCAATAACCCTAATTCTTTAACCATAATTATAAAACCTTCAATGAAAACCATGTGTCGAAAAACCACTAAAAACGGTTGCAAAAATGAAAAACAAAAAATTGGGGGCGCTGCCCCCAAACCCTCTCACATGGGGACTCCATGTTAGGATATTTAGACACTTAGGAGTTAGTTAATATGTACTTGGTCTAATGTGTCGTTAGGTAAAACTGTGTTTCTTAGTGTGTTTCTTTAGTATGCATTTGTATGCATTTGTAGTTAGGAAATCCTATGGTCTGACGGTCACGATATGTTCCCAACATAGAGTGATCCGATAGTTCATATTCTCTTTGATATTAACGACCATTGATTTGTGGCTTAACACCCAATTGGTCCATGATATCTATTTAAAGAGCATGGAGGGTCATTTTTCAATGATCAATTTCTAGAAACTCTCTTGTAAAATCTCTATGTAATCTTTTTCTTTTGCATTAATAAACTGCTCCAAGTGGCCACGTTGGTTGGGGCTGTAGGGGTTTTACCATGTCAAAACATTGTTTTCTTGATATTTGATCTATTTGTGTGATTTTTTACTGAATTTTTTCATCCTCTGTGGGAATGCCTGTGTTGTCGAACATGGTATCAGAGCTTGTTTGAAGACTCGCTCCTATTGTAGATTGAGATCGTGAAGCGGATTTGTCTCATATCCATTTTCCACCATTTCCATACATTTATGGGCTAAGAGGACTATTCCATTGCATCTGTAGTTATCATTTCATTCAAGAACACTTTTTGTTTCACTCGAAAAGGTTTTTTTTTTCCCAAGATATGGCTATTTCAGCGAGATCCAGACGTATAAAGCCTAAATACACCCATTTCAAATTTTTGCAGAGTATTAATTCGGTTTTATATTGTTTGTTTCCGTCTTTCTACTCTTTTAGATCTATATATTCTCTTTTCCCCATGCCCTTTGTGATATCGGAAAATCAGAAAAAAGATAGGAAAAGACACATTTTCTCGGTAAGCTAACTGAGATCTAACCCTTGTTGCATCAAGAAGTGAAATTTTTGTCTTGTGTGAAAAGAGTTTTTTTTAGCATGCTTTCGAGGTTGTCTTCAATGAAAACAACAAAAACAACGATCCTATTGATAAAAAATACAATATGTTTTGCTATCCCACTTGGTTAAAAGTTGTCTTATTAAGTAAGAGGTCTTGAGTTCAAGTCTCTCTTTTTGTTACTTTTTTGAAAAAGCTCATGCTCCATTGCAAAGTGTATTTCACTTCAAGTATAAAAGTGAATCACTATAAGTAGCTTTAATATTTTATTTTAGAGTTATTTATTATGCATGCAACTTTTCTTTTATAAAGTAACTTCATTGTAAAAGTGATCCCCACTTATTTTTATAAAAGTGGGTCACTTCATAAAGCAACTTACACCACCACGTGGTCTTTTGGTTACCGTTTATGCATTTATTTAAAAAAGCATAACTTTCACATCCGAAGTTCATTTTCAGTGCCGTTTTTTATTTTTTTAAACTGTCTAATTTTTAGAGATATTTCCATCCAGATCATCAGTTTCATTTTTTAAATCCATATTATCTACATATTTAATATGGCTTCTTCTAGTAATATTTTGCTTACCAACACCAACTACTTCCAATGGAAATATCATATGGAGGATTTATTAATAAGTAAAGGCTTGTACCAGCTTACCTTGGGAAAGGAAAAAGAACCCACTAATGCTGATAAGAAATTCAAATGGGCTAATAGGAGTGATGAAGCACGTGGACTAATCGAAATGTCCATCTCTTTGGATTTAAGGTTCCACCTTAAAAAAATTGATGACCTCGATGAAGCTTGGGAAAAGATTGAATTTGTGTTTGGTAAACACAATATTATTCAAGCAAAACAGTTATAAAATCAAGTACTGACTTTAAGTCCAAGTAATTTTTCTTTCATTGAAGACTATCTATCTAAGTTTAAAACACTCATAATTTTATGTGAAGAATGTGAGATAAAGATGGAGGAAGAGCGTTGCATCTATCTTATTATTTCTAATCTAGGTAGTGCATATTTTGTGTTTGTATCTACCTTTTATGCCATGAGAGAGGTTGTAGGGAAAGCTTATCAAAAACCCACTCTTGAGTCCTTTTGTGATGCTTTGATTAGAGAGAAAGAAAAGCTTGTACAACTTGGAGTGATCAGCACTGCAGGTACCTCCAACAAATTCTTAGTCGCCTAGCAGAAAGATAAACCAAAGAATCCCAAGAAGAAACATCCTTGCCACAACAAAAAGAAACATAAGGGTCCCAAACCCACTCAGACAACTTCAACTCCTAATGGCGACAAAGGATCAAAACATAAAAATAAGAAGACTAACAGACATTGCAACTTTTGTGATAAATATGGTCATGATGAGTCCAAATGCTTCAAGAGGATGGAATCTTTAGAAGCAGCAATGAAGAAGAACACCATCAATATTGATTCTACTTATTCTTCTTCTTCTCATGGACATGCGCTTTCTTCTTCTGGTTTCTCCTTCAATACAACTTCTACTTCTTCTGATGAGTGGCTTATTGATTATGGAGAATCTTGTCATATGGATAAGGATAAAGACATATTTTATGCTCTAAATGAATGTAACACCAAGAAAATATTTGTTGGTGATGATAGATCTCTTAGTGTTGTAGGATCTAGAATAGTTCAAGTAGATAATGTTCATTTCAATAATGTATTATGTGTTCCAAGTCTTTCTTGTAATCTTATATCAGTATATCAAATCACTCGTTCATATGAAGGTAAAACCGTAGAGTTTTCACCCCACCAAGTTGTAATCAAGGATCTAAAATATCCTAAGCATGTTCTTGCAACTAGAATTGTTGATGATATTATCAGGTTGTACAAGTTTGACAACTTTGGGTCATCATATTTTTCATCAGTTTTTGTTTCTCATAGCGATGACTTGAGAAAAATTTGGCATGAGCAGTTTGGTCATCTAAACTATTGCTCATTGCAGCAACTATGTAATCAATAGATGGTGATTGGTATTCCTCATGTTTCATGTAGAGATGGGTTTTTTTCTGGTTGTGTTCTCGGCAAACATCATCAGGACCGTTTTGACAAATGTGCCTCTTGGCACGCCTCAAGCCCTTTGCATCTTGTACATAATGATTTGTGTGCTCCACTTTATTCTCCTTATTTTTCTGGGTGCAAGTATTACTTAACTTTCATTGTTGACTTTTCAAGTCGTACTTGGGTTTACTTATTAAAACTTAAGAGTGATGTTTTTGACAATTTTTTGGTCTACAAGGCCCTTGTAGAAAAACAATCTGGACATCAAATTCAAAGGTTAAAAACAAATAATGGAGGCAAATATGTGACCAATAATTTTACAAGTTACTGCACTACACAAGGCATCCAAATGCAACACATTGTTCCATATACACCACAACAAAATGGTGTTGTTGACAGAAACAACCGCACATTAAAAGAAATGGCTAATTGTATGATCCAATCTAAGGGATTAAGTCAAAAGTATTGGGTGGAAGCCATAAACTATGCAAATTACATAGTAAATCACACTCACACAAATACTCTTAAAAATATAAAACTGGAAGAATCTTGGAATAAAATTAAACTAGATGTAATTCACTTCCATTTATTTGGTAGTATAGCATGGGCTCACATTCCTGATGACAAAAGGAAAGCATTGCAGCGTAAAAGTGAAAAGTGTATATTTATTGGTTATTATGAATATGTTAAAGGTTATATACTTCTTCAACCACATTGTAATGAAATTATTATTAGAAGAGATGTTAAATTTGATGAAAATATATTGGCCTATGAGCCTAATTTGGAAATTGTGCCTTCTTCAGCCTACAAGCGATCTTTGGTGTTTGTGCCTTATTTTGTTACTATTTCAGTTTCTTCTTCAGATGATGATAGTGAGGATGAAAATCCACCTCCGCCTGCTCACCTTCCTCTAGATGAGTCCATTGAACCTGAACAAGCACCAGCTCCATCGCTTCCTAGATGGGTTCATTCAACACGAGAAGCAGCTAGTGATCTTCTCGGTGATCCTTCATATCAACGTCAAACACGTTCACAGTTCCAGTGAGCCTCTTCTATTTTGTCTCAAGTTTTAGAGACTCATGATCCAAAGACATTTGCAGAAGCATTAGGTCATCCAGATTGGGATATAGCAATGAATGAAGAGTATTGTTCTTTAATGGAAAACGATACTTGGGATCTTGTACCTCTTCCAAAAGGAAGAAAACTTGTCAGATGTAAATGGGTCTACAGAACTAAGTATGCATCAGATGGAAGTATTGAAAGACACAAGGCTCGGTATTTTTCCAAAGGATTTTCCCAAGTTGAAGGAATAGAATATAATGAAACCTTTTCCCCTATAGCCAAAATGAATTCCATCTGCGTTATTCTTTCCCTTTTTGTCTCACATAAATGGGAGGTCCATCAAATGGATGTTAAATCCGCCTTCTTGCATGGACATTTGCAAGAATAAATATGTTAACGCTCTGTAAATTTCCTAGAGGTTGTCAGAAAAGAAGAAATCTATGGGGGGTAACTTTATCCAACCACTTCGAAGCTGGGATCTAGCCCTACCAGCTTCGGAGAGGGATCTCTCTGTATGATTTAGATATGTTTCGAATTTAAAATATTAGGCTAGGTAAATAAAATATGTTTTTTTTGTTTGTTGTCATTTTCATTGGGTTCACTGAGAGAGATTTACACATCCATTGGGCTATGGGGTCTGTATCATGAAATAAAATCTAAACCAGAAAATGAAGAAACCTTTCACAGGGTGAGATAATGCAAACGTTGGATTCTTTTAGCAGCAAAAATGAGGAATAGAAGAAAAGGTGAGAATGTCAATTACAACAAAGAAGCAGCTAAGAATTTATTTATCGTAAAATCAAAAGATGAAACACTAAAATCTTTTAAAGTCAGAAATAGGGTATACAAAGATAAATCCTACAATGTTCGTTACTTTCAAAGATTAGATTTAGAAAAAAGTGTGATAACTAAGCGATAATAACATTTAACTTAGAAAGGAAAACATCACCAATGAGTACACGCAATAATCCTGTGGAAATGCATCTTTGTATTAATGGAAGATCTCTTGAAAAAATATTATAGTTTGGTAGCTCGTAGGGCGTAAAGATCAACCCTCAATACTTCGAAAAGTGAAGCATTTATAACCAAAATTACAAACGATCTTGTCATTAAAGATCAGGACATGGTAAATCTATTTTTATCTTAACTAACTTAACAAACTACAAAAATCTAGGAAACTGTTTGATGATGTGTCAAAGTTTCATGTTGTTTTCTGGGTGAACCGTTGGTGAGGCCTCTGCACAACCTCGTATGACTGGATAGCTGACTAGGCTTGGATAGCTCATCAACTACTCGATTATATTGCAAATCTCTTCCCATCGAAGATGACTGGGAACGTCGACTTTGAGTAACCTTCAGTAAAATTCATCCATCTCTGTGTACTTAGCAAAAGTTGGCTTGATGATGAAGATGTACCGGATCTCATGCTATATGTTGATGTCCAACTGTAGAGCATCTAGGAATGCCTTGCCAGTGATACTGCCTTGTATTCATGAAAATTTTGAACTATCCTTAGCCACAGTGGCTAGTCTCTTTTTGTAATCGGGGAGCGTCATCAATTTGTCATTTATCACTCTCAAACCAGGAAGACCCTTCTTCTGTAGAGACTCGATCTTGCTAAAAAACCTTTGCACCCTTAAATCCATAGCCTAAACATTTTCTTCTAGCTGTAGCATCAGTCCTCTCTTGGTCAAGACTCTCTTGACCTCAAGGATGGTCTTTGTTCTATCTTCAATTCTCAAATCTTCCAGCTCCTCTCTGGTTTTAGAATTTAGGAATTTGATGATTTCATTAGCCTCGGTGGGCATCTCTCCCAGTTCTTCTCTAATCTTCTCGATGGCTTGTTTACTTCTTTGTACCAATTCATTTTTCTCAAACACAATTTGTATCATTGGCCATATTTCATTCATAGACTTGGTGATGTCTGTCCAGACACTTTCTTTGACTTTGGCCAGTGTTTTGCCTGCCACTATTTGCTTTTGAAGCTGTTGTAACTCTTGTTTGAGCTGGTCTGACACTTGTTTTTCCTTGGAGTAGCTGGCTTGGTAAGAATATTTGAGTTCCTGGAGGTTCTCAATCTCCTTTTTAAGCCTGCTAATCTCTGTTTCTTGCAGATTCATCTCTTCCATAGATTTAGCCAGTTCAACAGTATTTTCCAAAGACGTCAGTGGATTTTTCGATGGAATTTGTTCTAGTGACACTGTGCTCACTCCTGAGAGTGGAACTGCACTCAATGGAATGACTTCCATGGGTTTTGACTGTTGTTTCTCTTTCACTAGTTTCTCCATTTCCTTCAATTGTGCATTCTGCTCCATGATCAGCTGGATGCACATCCTTAGTCTGGAATTCAAAAGTTTCCCTTTTGTAATCTGTGATTACCTTTGGCTCTTGCACCTATGCTTGGAGAAATGCCATGTGCATTATGCCCTTCTCAGTGTCAAATGTCGACAGCAGTCTGTGTTGTACAGTCAACGTTTTCTTCCAAAACTGAGCATATGTGCTGCTGGTCAGCATCTGATTCTTTTTCTTGATCAAATCATATTTCTCAAAGATACTCAGCTTCGGTCCTATTCTTCCTGGCTGGTTGACTGCTGGAGTATCTGTAGGCTTCTTTGGCAATACTGAGGTTATGATCTTCTTGTTGCTTGTACTAAGGAGTGACCAATCCACCTTCGTCATTGTAGTGGATGGAATTGCCTTTTCTCCAGCCGTGTCAGGAGCCTGAGTGGTTTTGGCCTCTTTATGTGCAATCGAAACTCCTCAGATGATACTTCAGTGACAGAAGGCGAAGTGTCCTTCCTGGGCCTTTTCTCCTTTGGAGCTTGTGGTGTAGTCATCTATGAAACAGCGACCGAAGGGTCCTGTTGTTCTGCCTCAACTAGTGTGTTTGGATCCCATTCTGTCTGGTTTGCAAACTTCTCTACCTCAGGCCTAGATATGTGAACATATGGGATATTATTATTTTTTATTATCATCTCGAAAATTATTCTCCACGGATCATAGTGCCACGTGAAATTGACAAAAAAATTCATTTCTTTTAGCAGTCTATTTGCTTCCTCCCCAACACCTTGAATGTTGCAGGTGAAAGACCCAATCTTCCCTTTGATTCTGAGTTGTTGCTTCTTCTTCAAAGACAAAATGTATGTCTTCTGAGTTTATCATCTGCCTTATGTATTCCAGGGTGAAAATTCTAATAGGTAAGTACTTGGGTAGTTTATATGGGGCCAAATCGCACCCATAGACTTTGATCTCAGTATGATTTTGGTACAGGTACTAATCACCAGTCTTTGTAAGGTCCGAGAGATGTAGAATCCTCTGAATTTCCTCATTAATTCTAGGTTCGGGTCTATCGCTGAGCATACTCACCACTGGGTGGTAGAACTGCTCGATGATCTACTTGAAACTAAATTATGTGGAGTTATGTCTGAGCAGAGAAGTCCATGTTGTTACTGCATGTGGTCTACCATCCTCGTCCATCTTTCGCATAGAAAAATAAAGTTTGTCCGCTTGGAAGAAAACGAATAGGTATGCCAGTATTTCAGAATACCTGAACATACCTTATGTGGAGAAATTTATGAATTGTTTGTGAATGTTGTCCACCAGGAATGTGTTGTAGTCAAACTATGTAGTGGGTTTCTCATCGGTGGATAAAATAGACAGAAATCCCAAAATGGGTTCATCTTCCCATTGATCTGAAAAATAACCAAGCAAGGCACATACTGACGTGATGACCTGGTTTCCTTTTATTGAGAACAGGGAGGAAGGATAAGGGGGGTTTGTAGTGGGGAGTTGAGTGGATTGTGGAAGAAAAAGCTAAAAAATATGAGCTCTTTGGGGAAATGACAGCTTCTGGTAGAGCTTTGTGATGATTTCGAGGTAAAAAGGTGAGGCATAGTCAGCTCGGGATACCTGCATCATTTGGTCGATGGTTTATGGTGTGATGAAGAAACAAATTTCCTCTGATGAGGACATAATGGCTCTTTGTTTGGGGATATAATAGGCTTGGCACTTGAGGGCGAATTCTAGGAAGTGGTGAATCTAGGGGAAAAGATACAAGGGTAGGTTGGACTCCCAGATCCCAATTTTGTCACTCTAGTCTAGGAAAACTTCTTTAAGCCATGACTGTAGGTCTGCGAAGTCGAAATCGCATCTTGTGTCTACAATTAAGTAGTCTTTGTCGGCCAGAGGAATCCTGTCAAGGTCAACAGGAGGTAGGAGAAAAGGATTCTCCTCACCTTCTGTTCTCTTTGACTTTGGCGCCATCACTGTAACAATACCTGCAAATAAAACAAAGGTTAGCGGGGATGACTGTAGATGTGGGGGGATGACTGTAACGGAGAGGAAAACGGGGAAAATTCTCTGGAGCGATGACTGGGTAAATGGTGAGGGAATGAAGAGTGAGGGTAGTTTTGAGTGAACAGATATTCGTTGGGCGCTAGATATAGGTCAATTGGTTAACGGATAAGTTAGCCAGTAATAAATGGCCAACAAGTCATTTAGAGCGTGAGATGGCAGGTGACAATGACTAAAGCATATGGTTGAGTGACATGGCAGGTATTGATTGGGGGAATAGACCATGGTGAAGGGACTTGCCATGGGTGAACAAGGGAGAAAGACTGACAGAGTTATGGGAGGTGACTCTTATGGAAAAAGGTGGGTAATGACGTCATGAGGTGACGAGGTATGTCAGACAGTAATAGGCGGTGGGATTCAGGACCAATGGATTCATGCCACGTATTAAATAGGGGCCTGCTAGAGAAACAATTCCATTCCAGACCCCCCTCCCACCGTTAAAGGCAGATCGATCGGGGGGATCTGAAAAACACCATGAGTCGTTGATTTGCACACTTCCTTCTCAACCACAGATATGTGCGCGATCTTTAAAACACATTCCATACCCCCCCCCCTCCATTAAAAGCAGAATGAACGGGGGGGTCCGAAATCCAAT
>ML786840.1:664985-676062 GCA_009831015.1 Picea engelmannii
TCTTAAGAAATCTCTTATGGTATTAAGAAATCTCCCCAAGTTTGGTATGCCAAAATGGACAACTTTCTTATTGACACTGGATTATCTAGATGCCATTTTGATCCTAATGTATATACCAAGAAAGTAGAAATCCATCTCATAATTTGTTTCCTTTATGTTGATGACCTTATCCTTATTGGTAGTGACTCAAAAAAATTAAACCATGTGAAAACCATCCTTAACAAGAAATTTGAAATGACATACTTAGGATTTTTGCATTATTTCTTTGGCCTCCAAGTTTTGCAAACCAATGAAGGAATTTTTCTTTCCCGGTATAAGTATGCTTGTGACCTTCATCGCTTTCACATGGAATATAGTAAAGCATCCCCTTCTCCCTTCCAGTCTGGAGTCAATATTGTTGCCACCTATACTTCTCTCGAATTTGATGCCACCTTGTACTGTCAATTAATTGGTAGCCTCTTATACTTGAATCATACTCGTCCTAATCTTTCCTTTGATGTTGGTCTTGTTTCCCGGTATATGAAAACACCCCATGAAAGCCATTGGAAAGTAGCTAAAAGGATACTTCACTATGTTTGTGGTACAATTCAGTTCGAGATACATTATAGTTTAGGGGGGACTCCTTTATTTCTTGGTTTCACTGATTTAGATTGGGTCGACGACCCTAATGATCAAAAGTATACTACAGGTTATGTTTTCAGCCTTGGTTCAAGACATGTCACTTGGACCTATAAGAAACAACAGGCTATTGCACTTTCTTCAGTGGAAGCAAAGTGTCAAGCAGTGGTAAATGCAAGTCAGGAAGCCTTGTGGCTTTGACAGATCCTTTTAGAGTTTGGATTCCAGCAGCAACATCTGACCAACCTTTGGTGTGACAATCATATTTCCATCAATATCACCAAAGACCTAGTTCAACATCAGTGCAACAAACACATCGAGATGCATATTCACTTCATCAGAAAGCTCATTCATGATCAAGTTATTGAAGTAATCATTTTTCCCTACAGAAGATCAAGTTGCAGACATTTTCACAAAGTCTCTTACAGAAGCTAAGTTTTCCAAACTTCGATCTATGTTAGGAGTTTAGGAATTTATCATGAAGGTAGGATAGGCTCTACTGCCTCCTTCCTTCTCTTATTGTGTCGCTATTGTAAATCATTCAATCCTTCAATCCTATCCCAAGGAGGGATGTTAGGATATTTAGACACTTAGAAATTAGTTAAGATCTACTTGGTCTAATGTGTCGTTAGGTAAAAGTGTGTTTCTTAGAGTGTTTCTTTAGTATGCATTAGTATGCATTTGTAGTTAGGAAATCTGATGGTCACGATATGTTCCGGACATAGAGTGACTTGACGATTCATATTCTCCTCGATCTTGATGGTCAATGATCTGTGGCTTAACACCCGATTGCTCCATGATATTTATTTAAATAGCATGAAGGGTCATTTTCCAATGATCGATTGTGAGAAACTCTCTTGTAAAATATCTATGTAATATTTTAATTTCACATTAATAAACTGCTCCAAGTAGCCACGTTGGTTGGGGCTATGGATCTTTCCCCGTAGGGTTTTTACCACCTCAAAACATCGGTGTGTTGATCTTTGATTTGGTTGTGTGAGTGGTTATTGAAGGTTTTTTTCCTCTGTTGTAATACATGTGTTTCGAACACTCTCACCCCCCTACAAACCCAACAAATAGGGGGGTTCCACCCCCTATAACCCCGCAGGAAAAGGGGCTACGCCCCCCTTCCAACCCCCCTTGCAACACAAACACTAGGTCTAGTTGTGCAAATAATATAACACATACCCAAAATTCTCCCACTTGTTTTTTTCTTTGCATACAGGGGATTATAGGGTTACATAATCAACAATTCAAAGAAGTAATGCCCATAGATCCTCTACACCAAGAGAAATTCTGAGTGCTCATATATTTTATTAATGAATGTGAAACATTCTTCAAAGTGTTTACCTTCATCAATAACACCTTCTTTTGTTCAACCATGTCTCTCACAAGGTAATATTGAACATCAATATGCTTTGTATTTCAATGA
Source organism: Picea engelmannii (assembly GCA_009831015.1). Taxonomy (NCBI): domain Eukaryota; kingdom Viridiplantae; phylum Streptophyta; class Pinopsida; order Pinales; family Pinaceae; genus Picea; species Picea engelmannii. The sequence continues at coordinate 667,036 of ML786840.1, forward strand.
CAAGCTAGATTCTTCGCCAAGAAGATTGTACTCATGAGAAACCATACTGCTTCCATGAACACAATCTTTTTTATCATACTACTTCCTTGATTGCATGAACAACTACCAAGAATTCAACTTCTAAAGTTGAGAGTGCCACTATAGACTTTCTTTTTTCTCATCCAATTGATTTTTCCTCCAAACAATTAAACACATCCCCACTTGTATATGTTCTACGATCTATATCTCCATCCCGGTTTACATGAAAAAATCCATGTATGTCCAACACTTTGTCCAATTTTGGTCTTCCTTGGTAGCACAATCCATAACTAGTAGTGCCACACAAATACCTGAAAAATCTCTTTATTTTTGTCTAATGCTCCTTCCCTGGTTTTGACATACACTTGCTCAAAAATCCCACTGCATGTGCAATGTTCAGTATTGTATAGACCATTGCATACATCAAACTGCCAACCGCACTAGCATATGGAACATGATACATTTCCTCTTCCTCCTCTCATGTCTTGGGACACTGATATGTAGATAACTTTACACCTATAGGAATAGGAACCTTGATCAGTTTACATTCTTGCATATTAAACCTCTGTAATATTGTCTGGACATATTTCTACTAATTTATCCATAGTTTCATGTTTTCCCAATCTCTTTTAATTTCCATGAGAAAAATGAAATTTGCAACACCAATATCCTTCATGTTAGACTTAGAGGACAACTGAGTTTTAAAATACTGGATAATCTCCTTTTCATTTCCTATCAACAACATATCATCCACATACAATACCAAGTAAATAATTAGATGATTGGTGATTAATTTGAAATACACATAGTGATCTGATTTGCTCCTTGTGAAGCCAATTCCCAACATATAAGTATCAAATTTTGGGTACCACATCCTTGGTGATTTATTCAACCCATACAAGGACCTTTTTAGCCTGCATACCAACTCTTTCTTTCCCTTCACTACAAATCATGTTGGTTGCTTCATGTAGATTTCTTCTTCTAGATCCGCATGTAGGAATGTTTTATTCACATCCATATCTTCTACTTCAAAATAAAATGCAACATCAACAGATAAATGAAATATAATAGAAGTTAACTTGGAAACAAGAGAAAAAATTTCACCAAAACCAATTCCCTTTACCTGGGTATAACTTTTTCTATTACCTGAGCTTTGTATTTCTCAACTTTTCCTTCTACATACAACTTCTTATTAAACACCCATTTTCTACCAATGGAATTTCTTCTAGTAAGAAACTCCACTAGATCCCAAGCCTCATTCTTCTCCAATGCTGCCATTTCTTCCACCATGGCCCTTTTCCAAAGTTTTCCATCCTCTGAATCCACTACCTCTCTAACAGTTCTAGGATCATCATTAGTAATAAACAAAGAAAAAATTGAACGGAAATCAGGTGAAGTATACCTTTGAAATTTCCTTCTTTCCTTAGCCAATCTCCTCAATACTGGAGTACGAGGATCTTCTTCTTCTTATTCATGTTCTTCTATAGAGTTTGATTCATTATCCTTCGACTCAAACTCTATTTTCTCTGGTTCTTCATTTCTTGGTAGGACTTCATGTTTGAAAACATCTTTGATTTCTCTAAATCGCACATCTCGGCTATACACTACCTTTTTATTTTTTGGGTTCCAAATCATTTAACCTTTAAGGTTATATTTATACCCAATAAATATACACTTGTTATCATTTTTATCTAGCTTAGTCTTATTTTCCTTTGAAACGTGAACATATGTATCACAAAAAAATACCCTGAGATGTGTGAGAGAGGGTTTATTACTATTCCATACCTCATATGGTTTCTTGTCATCCAGTGTTGATGAGGGTGATCGATTGACCAGGTAACATGAAATACCCACTACCTCTGCCCATAATTCTTGTACTAACTCGATGAACCACTGAACATGCACCTTGCTTTTTCCATCAGCGTCACGTTCATCCTTTCTGTAACTCCATTCCATTGAGGTGTATATGGAGTAGTATTATGCCTTTCTATACCACACTTCTTACATAATTCTTAGAATTTGTTTCTACAAAATTCTCCACCATTATCAGTCCTCAACACCTTAATTCGCTTCTCTTTCTAGTTCTCCACAAGAGCCTTAAACTCTTTTAAATTGTCAAAGACCTCATATTTCTTCCTAAGGAAATCAATCCAAGTGTTCCTCGAGAAGTCATCTATAAATGAGACATAGTAAACGAATTTTCCCAGTGATGGAACCGACACGGGTCCAAAGACATCACCATGCACCAACTGTAAGATTATGTCTTCGCTTGTTGCACCTATAATACCTTCGGTTTGAGTCCCCGAATTAATAATGTATTTTGTTTATTTGATGAAAGGTCAGAGTGTCTAAACAATTAAAAGAGACGAGAGTGCTTAGGAAATGTAATACATTTATCATTAATAATAATAAAATACATCGTTGGTTGCAGGACAAACAAGGACAAGAGTTATAGGGGGCTATGATTCCACAAGAGAGGGGGAAAGCTGAGGGGCTAAGCCTTTACATTTCTTATATTATTTTTATTTTACCCACCTTGGAATTTTAGAGAGAAATAGGGGGTTGCGTGAGCTTCTTGGGGGAAGGCCACATTAAGCTCTTGATATTTAAACCTTTTTCTTGATTTCCTTGGGGGTTGGCCCTTCATTCTTACTCAAAAATCATTTTTGGAGTCGTTCTTCTCTAATTCACTCTTTTGCTCATTCTTGGTTTTGCATGGTTAAGGGAAAGAAAATTGTTGAAGGAAAACAACCATGGTTGGTTGGTTGTAATTAATTAATGATTATTACAGAAAGGGAGGGATGCATGCATGTGTGCATGAGAATCATGATAGCTAAGAGATAATTGTCCATTACTAAGAATCATGAGAGTTTCCAGCATTGATATTTCCTAACCAAAAGAACTGGATCATTGGAGCCCTGGAGCCCTGGATAGCCTGAGGGACTGTTTCACAGTGAAGGGGGTTCATTTTCTTTGGGTGGTGCAGGATGAAGGAAAAGAGAGTTGGTAAACTAGTTTTTGTTGTGTGGTTGAGAAACCTATGAGATCTTGATTATTGATTGGTTTGGGAAACCGAGTGTCAGTCTGAGACATGTCCTTATGGATTCATATCCCTATATCAGGGGTGACCTGTTGTTGAGACTTGGAACAACAGTGTCTAAGGTTGGGTAGAACGTCCTTGGTTTTCACCCAATTGGTGATTGGTTTTATTTAAGATAAGTTCTATCTGTCATGTGTTTCTATGCTTGTATATTTATTTCCACTGTGTATTAATTATTATCTCTAAGATATGTATTTAGAATGTGTTTTCTTATTGGTTATTTCTATGCATAGCATATGGTTCATTTCTTTTATGGTGTATCATGAATCTTGATTATTGCATGTATTTATTTCATACTTCTTTATTAATTAATTGGTATTATAAATTCGAAATAAGTCTAAGAAGTGTGTTCTTGAATTAGCATGGCCCAGCTTGCTGGTGGCTAGGTATGTTACAAGTGATATTGGAGTTGTAGGTTACATCACCGAGCCTTCAATTTCCTTCTACATGACCGAACAAAAGTGTTTGGATGAGTTCTCAAAGTGAAATTAATTAAATGTTATGGATAGTGTTTGGATGAGTTCTCAAAGTGAAATTAATTAAATGTTATGGATAGTGTTGGGATGAGAATAGTGTGGTTTAACATTGTCCAACTCTGCATGGAAACTGTGTTTAAGAGATACTCCATGGCCCTACCATCCCAACAAGCTCTCCCCTTTGATATTTGGGCATCATAAATGATATATACGCCTTTCAAAGGACAGTGCACAATAGTTGTCGATCTATTCCTCGCGTGGATCCAGAATCGTTGATCTTTGTTCTATGTTTTTTTCTTTATACCACATGCATAAGGGAAGATATTAATGAACTATTTCTTAGAAAAATCGATCCCTTTATGACTTGTGTGTGAAGCACATAAGAGCAATGGAACCCTACGCAGTTGTGTATAAGTATAAATTTTGGGTTCCACATCAGCGCCCAATCCATATGTCCAGTCATTTCCCAGTCATCCTCCGTATGTACCAGTTGTCAGCCCATAATAGGTCCATATGTCTCCATGTTTTATTAAAGGATTGATTTATAGGTCCAAGCCCTTGAAAAAAGGCTTTGGACTAGATCAAAAATTCCTTAGGAAGGAGTATATTTGGGGTGTTTGGATCGGTGCCAGGTGGGTCGGTGTCCCGGTGGACCCGTAGAATGGACTGGAGTTGGCGGGGATCCAGATTGAGGTTTGAGTGTGGAGGTTAGTTCCTGGTGACCCAAGCTGGTCTAATGTCTATTGGAAGGGTTGTGTGTAAGATGATGCAGGGCGCCTGGTGGGTCGATGGCTCGGTGACCGGACCAAACTTGAGATGAGAGAAGGGAATTGTGTAGGAACATGTGTGGTTTTCGGTGACCCAGTGTTGATTAAGGTTGGTTGTGATTGATTTCAAACCTTGAAGAAAGCCTTGTAGCACAAAGTTTGGGTACATCTCACCATGGTGAGAAAAGAAGGCCAAAATTTCACCATGGTGAGAAAGGTTGGGTCATCTCACCATTTTTGAAATAATTGTTTTTCTAGAATGATTTAGACCATGAAATTTATATTCCATTGAGGAAACATATCCAAGTATCTGTCGTAAAAAATTTATCTTGTGGGTCGTTGTATTTTTGGAGTTACACTCCGTGGAAAATAGGGTTTGTGGCTAGTCCTGAAACTAGTCAAAAGCAGGTGTTTCGGGTAAAAACATCATAATTTCTTCATAACCGATCCAAATTTAGTAAGACAAAATGTATTGGTTAGAGTACAGTATGTAGTATTTTTTTTAACACTTTCAGATCAATTCAAAAAATATTCCGTGCGGGGAATTCTCTACAAGGTCTCTCTCTCGAATAAGCCAGAATTCAGCAAGGTGTGCCATTTTTTCCATAACACCTTTTCTGAGAGGTTCCAACTAGTGACACCTGGAGGAATTGCATACAAAACACTGAAGAACATTGTGTATCAGTTTCAATTCTTTATTCATTATAGGTACAAAGTTATGATTATTTCAAGTTAGGGTCGTTGACTAATCCAAAAGTAGTCTTGTGAGACTAAAGAAAAGTTTGATGAAAATGCTAGTCTCTTGTTGTTAAAGTTAAGGAAGGTTTGCAAGTATGCGATCATATACACCAGGTATATTATAGAGTTACAAATCATATTTGGATGATGAAATTGATGAGGGATTTTGGTTGAGGTACAAGTTGGGTACATGGTTGAGACAAGTAGTTGATGGGTTGGCACATACATGAGGTGTATAGTTGATGATGTTGGTACATATTGATGAGTCATAGTTGATGAGTACTTGACACATGATTGGTACATACTTGGTACATGGTTGGTTGCACTTGTTTATGGTACAGTTTGATTACAGATTGTTTGGTACAGGTTGGTGCATGGTTGATACACTTGTTTATGGTACAGGTTGAGGTATAGGTTGATGCATGGTTCAGGTTTATTGGTACATGTTTATAGCAGTATAGCTCACAGTGATAGTGTGATAGTGGTTCCATCATTCTACTTCTACTTCAGGGTGGTTGGACAGGGAAAGGACAGGTGGTTGTAGCCACCTCCCGGTTGTAGCCAAAGAACATAGGGGGTTGTAGCCAGAGAATTGGGAAGTTGGAGCTTCACTCAGGTTGTAGCCTGAGAAACTAGGGGGTTGGAGCCTCCTTCCATTTGCAGCTGGAAAACAAAGGAAGTCGGTGCTTCTAATGAATGTAATTCTTCAAGACATATAATATAGAGCATTTTGTGGTTTTCTCCCGATTTGGGTTTCCATGTAAAACACTGGTGTACTGTGTATGTGTGTGATTGTTCATTTCTTATTGCTCATTATTGGATAATAATTCTACATTGATATAACACTTGGATTATTTGGAGAAAAATGATTATAATTACGCTATTACTGATTCACCCCCCCTCTTAGTAATCCAACACCCAGTGACCAAACCGTAATGGAGATGAGAGAATGAGGTTGTGTAGGAACTTGTGTGGTTGTCGATGGCCCAATGACTGGACCAGACCAGAGATAAGAGAAGGAGGGGTTTTGTAAAGGCTCCTGCAGGGTAGCCTGGTGGATAGACCGGACAAGAGTTGAGAATAAGAGAGTTCGGAATTTGAGCATCATGGGTCAATGGCCTAGTGGACCGGGACCAAATATGTATAAAGGAAATAGAAAATGAATCAATCCCCGGTGACCGAAGTCATGTTAGCACCACATCATCAACCACATCAACAAATTGCCACATAGAGTCGTTTTTCTTATTTTGGCCATAAAAGGAGTAGAATTAAATGAAACTTTTGGGTTTTGTCCACAAAGAGGAGATCTACAAAAGTTCCAGGAAGGACCACTGTCCATTTCTACTTGGATTTGTCAAAAATTGAGAAATAATGGTTTTTAAAGATTTGGGTCGAGATCATTGACAAAGGTCCATATTAAGTTGAAATTCTTTGAGAGGGTCTAGAAAGAAAACATGGAAATAACCCATGAAGGAATTAAATAAATTCTAATGGGTTTGGAATGGTGATGCTGAAATAGACTAAAATCCACTATTCTATGCCACTTTTTGTTGATTTTTGGGATTTTAAGAGGAAAAGTGATCCTAGATCACAAAAATGGAAAATTGTATTTACTAGACATTTTATATACTCATAAAAAAAGACAACTTTGGTAGAGTGAATTTTTTCCATAAGTGCACAGGTTGAAATAATTGAGAGTCTGGAAAAAATGGTGAAAATGACAAAGTTGTCATTTCCAGATTGCTACAGTGTTTTACTAGAGCATCAGATTGAAAATATGAGAGTTTTTATTAATTCCCTATTGTTATTAGTATCCATGTCTCATACAAAAGTGTCTTTATTTCCTAACATATTTTCTTTTGCGGTTGACAACAATTGGTCTTTCAATAAATTCACACCAGTAACAAAGTTACCGACTTAACGAGAACTATGACCTCAAAAGGACAACTCTAACCCTTAAAACGCATATTTTTGCATAAAAAACATGAAAATTAACCCTAAAATCAAAAAGTGGTGCTACTAGTAACACCATTTTTTCTAACCGGGTCAAAATTACAACATTTTTCAAGCATGGCCTTTAAAACTCATACAGTTGCTCATAAAAATCTTAAAATCAACACCTAAATAAAAAAAGTGATGTTACCTAAAACATTTTTTTTTTCTAAATGTTAAAATTATAGATAATTTGAAATCTTATTCTTAACAATTGGTACCATTAAAACCAAAACCTCAAAATCAATCATCAAAATGAAAAGAACTGCTACCAATAGCACCAATGCTAAAATTGGGGTATTAAAATGGCACATTTTTTTAAAGTGGTAAAAGAAATCATGACTAATATAAACAAAATCATAAAATCAACCCTTAAATGCTTACTTTTTAAATCTTATTTTATCACTCCAAGCACAAGATAATACATAATGCCAAGAAAATATCACCCTATACTTCAAAAATTCAACATCACTTTTTAATATTTTTTTACTTTTAATTAAAAAAGTAAATACAAATTATATTGAATGAAACATAAATTATTTCTTAAAAGTATTGTTGCATTTTCCATATTCAAAACATATGAGCTAAGAAATTTAATCATATTATCCATAATCAAAACATATAATCCATAAAACACATAAAACATATAAATGATTCATAACTTCATGTAAGATCATATGTAAGTTAAATGTTCATTTCTAGTTACCATACAAACATCATATGGATCAAAAATACATAAAATGTTTCATACATTTATTCAAATTGACTCATGGATTCTGAAATACCATTAGAGTATACATTGTCTTTAGATGAATGATTGGATGAATATGTAGATGATCCATACTCTTCTCTATTGTCGATAAATGCACCATATGAGTCTACATGCACGCCCAACATTTCAGATGTGAAAAGCCTTTTAGATCTACAACTAGGTTTAACTGACTCTCATCTCGCAATTATTTCTTGTGGCAGCAACCTCTTGATAATCTATGTTGTTCTGGAGTGAAGAGTTCCTCTCTTTTTCAAATTGAAATCATAAACAAGTATGTCAACATCCTCTAATTTTAAGAGATGAGTACGACAACAAGTTGTATTTTGACCCTTCCTTTTTCTCTTTCTATTGACATGTTTCTCAACCACCATCTCTGGCTTGTACACACCATTGAATGGGTGTGTACCTATTGGATACCAATGCACTTCAATTTATATAACATCTTCATTTTCTTTGTCAATCTTTATAACCTTTGCAATCTATAATGGATAACCATGTGAATCTTCTGTCACTAATACTACAATCATGTTACTCTCTTGAATATCACGTATTGAACCCTTGTAAAGTTCTTCCATGTCTTCACATTGTGCACATGATCTTCGAGAACCAATATAAATTTATCTTTCCTTTGCTTGTTTAAAGTCAATAGCACCTTGAGATTCTTGTTGTTCAACAATGTTTCTTTCTTCAGATTCATTTGGCATATTTGTTGGCCATTGAAATGGAGTCTTCAAAAATGTATCTTCATTTTTTGAACTTGACATTATGTCACTTTGACCATTGAAAAAATACTCCCACCAAACAAAATCGTCAACATCAAATTACTCATATGTATCTTTACTACCTTTGAGGAAAATCATCATTATCAACATTACTACCTTTAAATTCCCCAATTGGGAAAGAGTGTCCACCATTCGCATAATCATATTCACTACTTTTAAAATCCCCACTTGAGGGAAATTATTCACCTTCCTTGTTAGTGCCTTGTAAATCCTTACTTGTGTTGGACACACCTACCACACTTAGAGGGGGGTTGAATGAGTGTGGGGCTCTTTTTCCCAAAACTTCCCTCTTACACAAAACTCATTAGTTAGCATTCAACATTTACTCATTACTCATTGTTGTCATTTATAACCAGTTATATGTGAACACATATCAACAACA
>ML786841.1:0-16920 GCA_009831015.1 Picea engelmannii
ATTAGGCTCCATGGGGGATAGAGTCCTCCTTACAAGAATCTAAGAATTTCAAAAGATTCAGTGCCTTAGTTGGGTTGTGGAGTCAGCTACTAAAACAAAAAGGAAAGTGATATTTACAATGACATGGGAAGCCATTCATGGATTAAACAAAAAACGTCTTCAGGAAATGCCCATTAACAAGGCCACCAAAAAATTCATCACCCTCCAAATTCTGCAACCTGTAAGTGTTATTTGAAAATCTCTCACAGATATTGGAGGGTCTGATCCACATGGCTTCAAATTTACCATGCTTGCCCATGTCTTGTTTGGATGCATCCCATTTAAGTACCAGATCTCCTAGCTAGAAATCATCTTTACTTACCTTCTTTTCAAAATCTTTCTTGATCTTCTCTTGATGTTCATGTGCTTTTTCCAGTATCTTCTCTCTAGTCTGTTGTAATTATACCAGTTGTTGCATTCTTCTGATCATATAATCAGGTTTCCCTTGGTAATATTGGAAGAATTTTTCCACTGGAAAGGAGAGCTGAGAAGGAAATATGGCCTCAAGTCCATACACAAGCTGAAAAGGAGATATGCTAAGAGATCTCTTTATTTTCACTCTGTCATCCCACATAGAAAACTTGATCTTTGAATCCCATGCTTTCTTATTGTCCTCTAACAATCTTTTGATGATCTTTATAAGGCTCTTGTTAGGGGAATCTGTCTGTCCATTCCCTTGGGGGTATTAAGGAGTTGAGTGAATCAATGAAATTCCAAAATGCTCAAAAAATTGAATTAATGGTTCGGCCTTGAAGGTTGCAGCATTATCGGTGACAATTCTTTTTGGAACACCAAACCTTGCCGTAATATCTTTGAGAAAACTAATGATTACTTTGTGGGAAGCACTCCTTATGGGGATGACTTCTGTACACTTGGTAAATTAATTTGTGGAAGTCAATATCCACCTGTGTTGACCACTTGAAGTAGGATGAATTTACCCAATAAAATCTAAGCCCCACTGCTGAAAGGGTCCTGAAGCTACCATAGGCTTCAAAGGTAGGGACTTGAGTTGTTGTTTTCCTGAGAAATTCTGACACTTGACACAAGCCTTGATTTTAGCACAAACATCAGTGAATAAGCTAGGCCATAAATATCCATCTCTGAGAATCTTGTAGGCTGTGGTTCTCCAGAAGTGATGTTCCCCACACAAACTGTCATGAAAATCATACATGATCTTTTAGGCTTCTTGTGGGTCTAAACATCTCAAAATCACTCCTAGAGGGTATTTCTAGTATAAGACTCGATCAATAAGGAAATATTTAATTGTTGTAAGCTTTAGAGCTCTTATATTTCTTTTTTCCATGCCATTAGGAGGTCACAACTCTTGTAGGAAGAATATAGTATCTTTGTACCAAGTGCATTATGCCAATAGAAGGTTGACTCGTGGGTCTGTATAAGACAACTCAACTTGCTAATTTTCTGAGCAGATGCTTATGAATTTAACCCCCAAAGCTTTACAATTATATTAAGCCAATAGCTTGGCTAAACCTTGGCCTTTAACCAATTTGATGGGCTTTATTTCCAAATCGAATTCAAGGATTTGGGAAATCCACTTTTTCCTTCTTCCGTCTATGTGAGGCTGAATGAGAATATCCTTCACAGAAGTTGAAGGAACATATGCAATAAATTTTGAATGTAGGACACATATCTTGAATTATTTGATGGATTTAACCAAAACATAGGATTATTTTTCCATGATGTCATATTTTATCTCTACGTCCCTTAGTGATCTTCTGAAAAAGGAAATAGGCTACTCCATCCCTTCAACATTCTTCTGCAATAAAACAGTTGCTACTGTATAAAAAGAAGCACAGGAAAAAATCATAAAATCTTTGGAGTAATCAAGATTGATAAGCACAAGTTCCTCAGTCAAGTCCTTCCTGATTTGGTTGAAAGAGTTTCTAGACTCAACAGTCCATTTCATTTCATTCCCCTTCTTGAGCATGGCTGTGAAATGCTTCACCAATTCAACAAAATTTGAAACAAATCTCCTCAAAAAAATATTTTTCTCTAAGAAAGACTGAACTTCTTTCTTCAATCTAGGGAGTAATAAGGTTTGGATGGATTCCACCCTGATGGGATCAATCTTTACTCCCTTAGTTGATACTATGTGCCACAGTAATTTTCCCTCCTTAATGGAAAATAGACACTTTTTGGGATTGAGGGAGAGATCGAATTTTCTTCATTTTTGGAATACCTTTCTCAGATCATGACAATGTTCTTTATCAGTCCTGGAGAAAATGGTAATGTCATCCAGATAAATGACTACAAATTTATCCTTTTCCCTAATAAAGGCAATGTCCATAACTTGCTGCAAAGATGCTCTTTCGTTCATCAATCCAAAGGGCATATTGGCATCCATGAATGTACCCCTTGGAGTGGTGAATGTTTTCTTCTCTCTGTCCCCAGGTAAGAGAGAAATTTGATTATAGCCAGAAAAGTCATCAATCATGGACATCCTGGATGCACCTGTCACCCTTGGCAATATGTGCTCCATTTTCGGCAATGGGTAATTATCTTTCTTGTATATTCTGTTTAGGTTCCTGAAATCAACACAAAGTTTGATTTTTCCATTATTTTTTCTTACTGGGACCAGTTTGGATACCCATTCATAATATTACAAAGGGACAATGATTTGGGCATCCAACAACTTCTTTACCTCCCTTTTCATAATAGGAAACAACATGGGGTTTATTTGTCTCATTTTTTTATCTAAATGGTTTGACCTCTTCCTTCAATGGGATATTATTCTCAATGACATTTGTGTCGTATGTTATGAGATCTTCATATGTCTAGGGGAACACATCAACAAACTCTTTTATCAGTTTGGCATACTCGGCCCTTTGTTCCCTTGATAGGTTGCTTGACAAATTGACAAATTTTGGATCCTTCTTTGTACCAATATTGCACTCAACTATATCATCATCCTCATTTCAAACTTTACACTTTATTGCCACATCATTTTTGTCAAATAATATTTCCAAAGGAACTAGTCCCTTTGGGATATGATTACTGGGCAACTAGACAATATGATGATTAGAATTTTTTTTCATAAAAACATCAGCATGAGGATTTATTTCAGAATCAGGATCTTGATCAATGTGTAATGCAAAAAACTTATCAACAGTCTCCAAGAATCTTTTGATTTCAAGATCATCCTTAAACACTTTCCAATGCTTGACATTGTCAGGTACATAGGGTATATATTTCACTTCTACACCATACCTGAGCTTAGGTGAATGAGGGACTCTGAAATTACTTGTTGAAACAACCAAAGAATCGACCATGGCATTCTCTTCTCTTGGAACAAATGAAATGTTGAAAGCTAAGAAAAAATTGTCAAGTAGATCCTAGACTCCATTTCTATAAATTCTAAGCCGAAGGTGCCTAGCTTGACAAATATTTATGATTTGATGAACAATTAACTCAGCATTACCAAAAACTGATATCTCCTCAATCCCCATGTCCTTTGCATCCCTCAAACCCAAAACAAGAGCTTCATATTATGCCACATTATTGGTAGTTTCAAATTCTAATTTGTAGGACATAGATATAATTTATTGAACAGGTGAAACAAAGACCACTTCGACACTAACACCTTATCTAGAAGAGGCTCCATCAAAGAAAATTTTCCAAACAGAGGTAATCGGGAGAGAAACTTCACAGAGAGTGAGGGACTACTTTCTGATTTCAAGAGGGGGTTCAGGGGCATCAGTGAGTTGCAATAATTTGGATCCCAAATCAGTATCAACTGAAAAAATAGGATGGTTGGTGGGGTCTTCTTCATCACTAATAATATAGGCCAACTGAGTTTCTCTATACAATATTCTATGCTTCCCCCCAAACACAGTAATGGTAGCATATGTGATTTTCATTTGCAATGTTCCCCCAAGTATTTTTATCCAAGATCTTGACAAGAGGTTGCCAAACTTGGGGGGAACATCAACTACTATCATATCAATGACCACACTTTTCATGGGCAACTGAAACAAGGTCACAACCAAATCTTTGATGACCCAAAGACACTGCACTTTTTTAGGATCAAAAGAATACAAGTCATGGTAAGTCTTTGTGATTTATAATCCAAGTTCATCCATGATATTTTTGGGCATGACATTATGAGATACCCTTGAGTCCATCAAACAATTGTGCATCACCTTGTCATGTATGTCCAATGAAGTATAGAAGGGAGGAGATGAATCATCTCTACCTTCTACCAAAGGACCTAGGATGATTGTAGACTTCTCATATTGGACGTTTACTGAGTCTGTGGAATTACATGATGGCTCAGAATGAAATAGTTTAGAGAGGGCCCTTTTAAAATATCCGTGCTTGACCATCTTTGAAAGGGGTACAAGGATCCTAATCTTTTGACTTTCATTCTTAAAGTTAAAATAGGAGGGGGGATTCATAATTTTTCTCACTTCTAGGACATGACCTTTGGCTATTGGTGAGGGGTTTTGTACTTTATTTTCCTTGTTGTTTTTTATTGTGTCTTTAACAAGATTCTCTACTCTGGAAGGCTGATAAGGGATGCCAGACTTCCCTTCTTTCTTCTTAGACCCAAGTTTATATTTATTGGGACTACTATCGGTATTCTCCCCCTTACTTAGCTCATTTATTTGGTTGTCCATGACACACTCCTCATATGCATATTGGGTTAAATGGGGAAATGGGGAGGTGTCTCCAAGACAATGGATTTCAGGATCAAGCTCTTCTTCCTCTCCTTCCTCATCAACAACGAGGTTATTTTGGAGAGGGGTTTGGATTTTTTAATCATCCCTATCTCTGCTTCAAGGCTCTCTTGGAAGTATCTGAGGGGTATTATTTGGTCTTCTGAAGTTACCCTTGTTATCATCATTTTGGGAACTCTTATAACCTTGCTTCCCTTCAAATTTCATCGTTTCCATCTCTGCAGAAAGAGATTTTACCAGCTTGGTAAATTCATCTACTTGAGGATGGGATGCAGAGGAGGTTTTACTAGGCAGTTGAGGCTTCATATCCCCCCCTTCCTCTGTCTCTATCATCTTTTTTCCAGAGTTGGTCAAATGCCAACATGTTGGAATCTACTACTAGAGATGCATCTTGCATATGAGACAAGGAAGTAGCTCTTCTCTCTCTCAACGGGAGGCAAAAATCAGGGTCAAAATCACTAGCACATGTAATTTTTGCAGAGGCTTCTATAGGATTTTTCTCAGCATGGATCCTTTTATACATTTTGTTTAATCTTTTAGAGAAATCAGAGATAGACTCTCCCTCTTTCCTATTTAGGGACCTGAAATCTATGATATAATACATAAAGACTTTTTTATCCCCACGTTATCTCATGAAAACATCATCTAAAGCCTCAATCCCATCGATGGATCCAGGGGTCTATCCCCTAAACCATTTCCTCACCTCACCATCAAGGTTCTAGACAAAGACTCTCATCCACACATCCTCATTTTCAACATTTAGATTGTTTGCATAATTGTAGAAGGCAACAAGGTGTTCTTTAGAAGTTATGTCTTCTTCTCCTGTGAATTTGGTCATGTGTCTTAGGTAATCTCCAACAGGGAGAGCATTCATTGGCTGAGGTAAGATTAGAGGGGAATATCTTGTAGCCACTATGGCATCCATTATGTTCCTAGGGGGATTAGCACCTACCATAGGGATGATAGTTGGAGGAGAACCAAGAGGATATGTAGCTTTAACAGGAGAGGTTGGAACTAAACCTACAGGAGGAAAGGGAAACAACAGGGGATTTGAGGAAAAAGATACAAGGCTTGAGGGGATAGAGGTTTCCCTCTCTGTAAAAGAAACAAATTTAATAGGAGGAGGATTAGTGAAGCTCGGAGTGGGAAAATATTCAGGGGTTATGGGTTTAGACGAAGGTACAACTCTTGGGGGAATAGGAGTGTCAAATCCTTCCACACCAAAACTGGGAGAGGGGAAACCAACAGGAAATTCCCAAAATTTAAACTTCTAGAAGCTCCAACAGATGGTGTAATAGGAAAATGATAAAAAACTACTAGATTTGTGAAATGAGGATTATGAAAATTACCAAAATCACCAGGTATAGGAGTTGAAGTTCCCTCCTAGAGGATCTTTCATCTTCTGATAATTTTCTCTAGGGAAACTTCAGGAGTTACTAGAGGCAATTGTGGAGTAGACCTTGTGTGTCTGCCTATGGAAGCCATATCTGAAACACTGGGGTCGCATCAATGGAGTCTCTAGGTGCGAATTTCAATATTCAATGGTTTTGATGTCTGATGCACCTTCAGAATCAGAAGCTCATTGTCATTCTATCCCAGTAAAAATCTTCAATTCATCCTCGGAAACAACGCCATAAATGTTATCACTATAAGTCACCTCTATATTATGTTGGAGGCAAGCCTAGTACCCATCCGTTTGTATGTGACAATGAATAATTATGAAGTGGTTGAATGGGCATAGACCCTGGACAATATCATTTTAACTCAGAAAACTGGACCAACATGCATAAGTAGGTGAGGTCTTCATTTAACTTCAGTCAATAAATTGTAGTAAGGGTGAGTAAGAGGAAGAAATTGAGGAGAAAATGTAAAGGTATGCTATGGACATCAGGTCTTCCAGCATCCTAAGGGGGAAAAGCTTCGAATACAAGATCCTCTTTGATTTAAATCTTTAGGAAACTGGAGAACATTAATAACAACACTACAATCAAACATACATTACAACACAGTAAAAAAAATCCATGTGAATTCTTCAATCATGGACACTTAATTATTAGAGGAAAATAAGATGGAAAAGAAGTTGATTGTCATTAAACTAGAAGCCTCAAATTACAACACATAACTAGAGACACAAAAGTTTCATTAAAAATTTACAATACAGGAGCTTAGATCAACCATTGACCATAAAAAAATGACAAAAATGCCTACAAATACTCAGAACTAGCTCTGATTGCCCAAGGTGTGATCATGCCATCCATTCAACGATTTGGGTTAGTGAGATTTTCTATCAGGCTGCACATGCAGACGTTAGTCAGAATACCCATGTAGTCTTCTGTCAAACGCGATCTCTGGTCAGAATGGACTAACATCCTTCTTTCAAGATCTGACCTTCTATTTATGGAAGGAGACGATGTATTAACCACCTTCCTTGTTTTCATTAACTGTCTTCATCAACATCAGGATGAACAAAGTCAAATCGGCATTGGGAAAACATGCTGGTTTCACTCAAAAATTATTCGACTAGGATCCTCGTTGGATGATGATCGGGAAGATGGTAGGTGGTCGTGAAGGATGATGAGGAGGATTTGGAGAAATGATTGGTGCAAGAACAACATAGTACAACAAATGCTTGGTGACCAGGTGGAAGGATGTGATGGTAGAGAGATGACTGGGATGGAGGTGATGTGGCATAGGAAGGTGACATGGTGGAAAAAGAGAGTATGCGGTGGTAGGCGTAGTGGGGAAAAGAACAACACTGGTGGAGGTGACATGGGAGACAGGTGTCGAGGAACGAGAGGAGGAGGTGGAAATGGAGATGTGATATGCAGGGAAATGGGTGAGTGGAGGATAGGTGTTGGTAGGAGAGCAGGGCTATAAAGGAAGGCGGTAAGTGGTCTACTTAGAGCAGGGGTAGGTGGTAAGAGGTTTAGCGCAGGGGAGGTCTGAGTTAACGAGGAGCTGACACGATAGTGCGGTGCCCACACCATAAAACCACCTACTCAGACCCCTGCTCGTTAAAGGCAGAAGCTCGCCGGGGGGGTCTAATATGGACTGTGCATCGTAGATATGAACATGTAGATCTCAGCTGCCTAGTTCTACACGCCCCTTAGCACAACGCGCATGGGTGCCAAACTTAGGATAAAAAGGAAAAAGTGGGTTTTGATTCCCCTTTTCATGCATTTTTACCAAGACGCCACTTCCTAAGGGAAAAACACTCGCTTAGCAATAATATGTGCTAACACCCAATATACTAAGAAACGTCCTGCCTCCTCCATATGTTGTTTTTATATGCATCCTTGTGCCTAGATATTTCCTTCCCTCCCTGTGAAATTCATAGCTTTACAAATCCTTGAATTTTAGGGGATTTTAGTGGTCAAATTCCACATTTTCGACTTGTAAAATTCATACTTGAGGTAAATCAAACCTGTTTCCCACTGATGGAGTCATGGTTATCTATTTTTAACCCGGTTGTTCCATTTGTCTTCCATCATTTAATTTATTAAAATTTTGTCTTTCACATTTGTCAAATAAAAGAGGACAATCGGGCAAGTCAAATCTTTTCCCAACAATCATCAAATAATTAATTACAACAATAAAAATTCCAAATTTGTATTTTCCATAAATGGAAAATAATTTCCAAATCCGAATTTTCCAAAAACATAATTTTATTTCAAATTTCACTTAGAATTTAATATTCTAAAATTTGAGGATATTACATCCTCTCCGCCTTAAGTACAACACTTTCCTCAGTGTTCATTCCTCTCTCGAAATAGGGTTGGATAATATTTTCCACAAATGTTACTCCAATTCCCAAGTGGCCTCCTTAGGGATAAAGTGCTTCCATTGCACTTTTACCTGGGCGATGGCTCTATTTCATAGTATTGTTTATTTCTTGTCGAAGATGCACAGAGGTTCCTCTTGGAACTTGCCTTTTGGTTCCACCTGCACCATGTTCCAATCAATGATGTGATTAGGATCATGAATATACCTTTTTAATAGTAAAACATGAAAAACATTATGAACTTTTAAATTTGCAGGAAGTGCTAGTTGATATTCCACGGGTCCTATTCGAGTTAAAATCTTGAAGGGCCCACAAAACCTGGGCGCCAAGTTTGGAACATTTCCTAGCTTTAGAGAGCTCCTCCTTGCTTTGATTTTCATATATACATGGTCCCTAATTTGAAATTCCTGGTGTCTCCTTCTTAAATCTGCGTAGCTTTCCTGTGAGTCTTGGGCCTCATTTAAATTTTGTTGTACCCTTTTTACCATTTTCTCCATTTCCTGAAGCATTTTTGTTCCCATCATAAACCTTTCAACTGGATTATCCTAGCTAATCAGGGTTGTGCTTTTCATTCCATATAATTATTCAAAGGGACTCATCTTGGTTGATGTCTGATAACCATTATTATAAGCGAATTCAACTAAGTGTAGGTACTCCTCCCACTTAGTTGGTTTCATTCCCATGTACATTCGTAACATGTCTTCCACAATTTGATTCATTCGTTCAGTTTGCCCATCTGTTTATGGATGGTAGCTTCTGTTGAAATTCAGGTTAGTATCCAATCCTGCAAAAAATTCCTTCCAAAACTTTGATGTAAATTTGACATATCTAAAAGAGATCACAATATTAGGAATTCCATGCAATCTAAATATTTCTTTCATAAAAATTTCAGCAATATTAATTGCTTTATAAGTAGATTTCACAGGTATAAAGTGTGCAGGTTTGCTACATTTATCAATCACTACCATAATCAAGTCATTTTTCTTTTGATTCTTAGGAAAACCTATGATGAATTCCAACAAGATAATATCCCACTTCGATTCTGGTATAGGTAGGGGATAAAGCACAGTGACTAGATGTTGATGTTCAACCTTTACATGTTGACAATTTAAGCATTTAGATAAATATTTAGTTGTTTCACTCTTCATGTTAGGCTAATAAAACAATTTTCTTAATGTAACATCCCCAACCCTCCACCATGTCGACAACGCTACCAAGGGGACCTTAAATTCACCTTTAAAGTTTTGATGCCAATTTGTAACATCCCCATACCCTCCAAAGGTCGGGTAATGCTACCATGCAGAATATACACTTATATGATATATATGCATTTTAATGAATTTAAAATACTTAATCATGATAAACACAGAATTAATTCTACCAGATCATATTCAAACAAGATTGACAGTAAACCCACATGCAACGGAATACATGATAACATTCAAGCATCACAAAACATGCATAAAATACATAATTAAGCACATAAATGATACTTATCTTTTAGCTGGGTTAAATCCACCAACTGTGTGCAGACCTTCCACGAACCTCCCATCCTTAGACCGCGCTACTCATCACTCTCAGCAGTAGGTCACCCCTAAGATAGGACTAAAATCCACCGGCCAAGGGAATTCTAGGCTTGGAAATGACAACAAGGAAGTTGCACAAAGCAACAGGAAGGATCTTTTATTCCAGGAGCCACTTACGCCCACAACTCACAGACCCTCATTCCCTACATGCCTGCTCCACCCCAGAAGATTACACCTTCACTACTATAAGTCCATTGCCGAGTACACCTCCCTTACCTTGGGCTTCGACAATAGGCTAGACTAGAAGTCTCAGATTATTGTAGCTCCTACGGGACTCCCTTCCAAGAGAACTCAATTCCCAACAAACTCTCTCTCCTGGGAGAGTTTCTCACATGCATGATACCCTGCTTCATCAATTCATCTCCTAAGAAATATTGCAACATCATTCAAATAACATACAGGTGACAACATAAATAGGAACAATTATGGACACTGAAAATGGAAACAGCCTAATGCTAAGACACAACACGGCTCAGTCGAACACAAGACAACAACCCCAAACGGTTAAGGCATGAACTCAGATTTGTAGTGTGGATAAACCTTGGTTCATAGGACACACAGGTCAAATTTTCCTTCCTTCATTGGTTTCTCATATTTGTGAGGTTATGCAAAGGGAAGATGAAGAGCCCCCAATAGGTTAGACAACGAATGGGAAATGGAAAGCAAACCCCCTTCGTGTGAGCAGTTTTCTCAATTCTGCGTAGGTAACCAGAGGTCGATGTCTGAGGCCAACGATTTCAGGTGGAGGGTGGAAGAGTGGGGAGAGAACCCCCCAACCCATTTGATGCTTCAATGTTTAACTGCATGAGCCCAGGTCGACACTTTTCTTCCAGGAGCTGCATGTGCTCCATTTAACCTGCATCCCCTTTCCAGGAACTTAGTACAACATTCATCAATTTTCCACCTTGGCCTTTAGGAAATAATATTAAAATATTATTCATCTTGAGGTAATCCCCCTAGCTTATCCCCTAGGCCCAAATACTTAGCCCCCTCCCTTTCCCAACCTTGTGGAAGCTTAGTCCCCCATCACTCTTTCTTCATGGCCAGTGTACAGGAAACGATGTTTATATTTTATTAATGAGCTGCATAATTACATATACAAAATAAGGCTCCTAGACTTTAACACTCAGTCTCTCTAGACTAATAAACAAATAAGCCCACCAACTTATCAATATTCGTCTCAACAACCTACAAAACTTGTTTACAATTCATAAATACAACTGGGGCTCATCCTTGGGGTATTACACTTAAGGATGTTATCATTTTCTTGTATCCTAGATGACCAAAATACAACCTTTGTGTAATTCGCAAAGAATTGGTGATTTTAAATCAGTAGAATTAGGTACATACAACTTGTTTTTGAACCTTAGCAGTCCATTTTTATCTAAAATCAGATCTGTTTTGTTCAGTTTTTCTGCATTTTCTTGCAATTTGGTTGTTGTTTTGATGTACTTTTTGTCATTATAGATTGCAAATTTTATTCTTTGTTCGATGTCGTTTTCTTCTTTTCTAACACTTATCTCATAAAGTCTGTTAGTCCTCCAAATTAGAACATATTAAACTTTGTTTTCTTTACCTTTGATGTGTCGTACTTCAAAATCAAATTCACTTAAAAAGGATAGCCATCTCACTTGCCTTGCGTTGAGATCTGGTTGACTGAATAAAACCTTTACACCACTGTTGTCAGTTAGTACAAGAAACCTTCTTCCCATTAAATAATGTCGCCACATTTTCCGAGCATGAATTACAGTTGCTAATTCCAATTCATGTTATTTCAGTTTATGTGATTTGTAATAGATGATGTGTCCATATTGTGTTAGGACCCCTCCCAAGCCTTCTTTTCTTTCATCCACGCAAATTGTAAAATATTTATGAGGATCCTCTACCCTTATGATAGCTGTTGTAGTTAACAGTCCTTTTAATTTATCAAGTTTGTCCTGATACTTTTGTGTCCAAGAAAATCTTATTCCCTTTCTCTGTAGGGATGCAATTTGATATGCGGTCTTAGAAAATCCTTTGATAAATCTTCGGTAATAACCGGTAATTCCCATGAATGATATGATGTCTGCTATCCTTAGGGATAGGCCATTCCATAATGGATTTTTTCTTTTTTGGATCAACTGCAATACCATCTTCGGATATCATGTGTCCTGGGTACTGTATATTTCTTTGGTAGAAGTCACAATTATCAAACTTCTCATACAACTTATGTTTCCTTAAGGTATGCAATACTATTTCCAAATATTCTTCATGTTCTTATTCCGTTTTTGAGTAAACTAAAATATCATCAATAAACACCAAAACAAATTTATCCATATATTGATTGAATATACTATTCATCAAACACATAAAGGTTGTTGGTGCATTAGTAAGACTGAACGGAACTACGAAAACGTCATAGTGTCCATAACATGTTCTAAATGATGTTTTATTTATGTCTTCGTATTTTATTCTGACTTGGTGATAACTAGTCCTTGAATCTAACTTAGAGAAGATCCTTGCTCCTCCAACTTGGTCAAACAGGTCGTTAATTATGGGTAAAAGATAATTATTCTTGAACATCATCTTATTTAGTTGTAAATAATCAATGCATAGTCTCAAGCTCCCATCTTTATTTTTAACGAAGAGAATGGATGCTCCCCAAGGTGAGACACTTGGTCTGATATATTCTTTATCTAACAGTTCATGCAACTGAATTTTCAGTTCCGTTAATTCGGGTAGAATAATTCGATAAGGTGCCTTAGATATCGGGGCAGATTTAGGTAGTAGATCGATAGAGAAATCTATCTCTCTTCTTGGAGGTAGCTCTGGCATTTTTTCCACAAATACATCTATAAACCCATGTAGGACTGCAAAGTCCTCTAAAAATAGGTTTGTTTTCCTTTTCTAACATATTAGTTACCTGAACAACATAATCTTGGAAACCTTTGTTCATACATTTCTTAAACTCCATGGTTGATATCTGCCTAACCAAAACTGGTTTTCTAATATGTTGTATCGTCCTAACTGTGTTTTTTTCGTCTCTATAAATAAGTGACTTTTCCTAACAGTTTAATATTACTTTATGTTTCTCTAACCAGTCCATTCCAATGATTAAATCGTAAGATCCCAAAGGTAAAATGTTCATATCTAACTTTGTACTTTGACCGTCTATGATGAGTTCACATTCAAGAATAATATTATATTTTACCTTTCTCTTGGTCCCTGTTGCTAACTTTACTAACCACGACATAGCATGCTTTAATTTCTTGATATTTTTTAATTCAACTAAACCAGGAGTAACATAACTCAGACTAGCTCCTGGGTCAATTAATATGGAAAGTTGGTTATCATGAAATTTACCTTCAACCTCCACTATAGTGGATTGATGATCATATTTCCTACCATCCACAACTACATTAATTCTATGCATGCTTTTTCCCATATCTCCTACCGTTGAAGCTTCTTGTAGGTTATGAACCGAAGTTCTTGCTGTGGAAATTAAGCATGGACAAATTCTCCTCAAGTGAGGTTCTCCACACTCCCAACACTTCAATGGTTCATTGGGTTTGTCCCCAACTTTCTTGACTCCTAGTTTTACTAGTATACCTCCCCCTTGAGCACTCTGGGTGTTGGAATGATAGTCCTTCTTTTGGAAAAAAAATTCCATATTCCGGAAAGGGGTTGGTTGGAACCCTTTCTTTCGCTGATTCATTATGCCCTATTTCTTATCCTTCCATGCCTTCATAATTTCATACCTCTATTTGTACCGGTCATAGCACATCTAATCCTTTATAAACACTTCATTTAAAGTCTTTGGATTTTCAAATTCAATTATTTATTTGTACGAATGTGGTAGACAACTTAAGAATCATTCTATCTTTACTTTGTCTTCCTTGATGTATGGTACAAATCTCAATAGTTCTAGAAATTTATTTATAAGATCATCCATGGTCATTTGTCTGAGTCTTAGCTCATAGAATTCCTTAGTATTTCTTTCGTAATAGATTTTTGACAAATATTGCTTCTTTACATATTTCTTAAAATATGACGATTCCATTTCTTTCTCCTTGAGTCCCTTAGCCAATTTCAGGTCTTTCCACCAGATACTTGTCTTTCCCTTCAAGTTGTAAATGGTCATTCTGACTTTCATATTACTAGAGTAGTTGTAAATACAAAAGTATTTATTTATATCTAGTAGCCATTATTTAACCTCTTCACTCGTCCTTGATTCTCCATCAAAGCTGGATGGTTTTATTTTATTGAATTCACCTTCCAGATGATCTACTTGTTTTTTGTCATGGGTGTGTCTTTGGAAGAACTATTCTCATTTTCTGTTTCATGACCAAAGGTTTTAGAGGACCTTTTGTTGACTTCTTCCTCCTTGTCATTGTCCTCTGGGATCTTATTTGTTACTATATTGTACATAGCATAATTTCATTTATTTCTAACTGGTCTTCCCGTGCCTTTTTCAGCTTTTTGTTATCTTCTTTAGACACTTGTAATTCCACGATGAGGTTCTTCATTGTTCAAAAAACCTGGGTCGCTGAAATTCCTTTGTTGTTATGCTCTGGCTCTTTAGGAATTCCTTGATTAGGATTCTCTTGAGGTTTGATTTATTCTTCATTCTATTCTAACATTATCACAATAGACCAACAATTTTTCTATTTGTAACAGTAAACATATTAGTTATTTTTTCTTCACAAGAAATAAAAATAATTAAAATCATTTTTTCCTTGCCCTAAGGTCCAAGTGTTGTAACCTTCAGCTCTGATACCATATGTAATGTACCCCAAATTTCCCAAATATATATATATATATATATATATATATATATATATATTTGTTAGGGGACATTAAAGTTCGTTGACCCTCCAACATTGACTGTGACACATAGATAATCCATTATATATATCTTATTCCTTTATTTTTGCATAGTTTTACTTCTTTGTCATTATTCCTCTTAAAGGTCTAGGGAGATTTAAATTCCACTTGTCTCCTACTGTTATATTTCATTATATCGTCATTATTGGTTTATAAATCACACACTTATTTGTATTGAATAATTTGGTGACCCTATCAAAAAGTTCCCAAGTCTTCAATACCTTATTTGATGCAAGTTCGAACGAGACAAAACCCATGGGATTCCTTCCTAACCCTTTTTCCCTTCTTTAACACAATTTTCCAGCACTATCCCTTTTTATTCATCCCTCAATTGCATGTGACCATGGGCTGTGACCCGGTGCTATCAAATAGGTTCTTATCTAGAGCCTTGAGAGCTTCGGGGCTCTTAAATCTCTTACTACTTTGTGCCTTATTTCTCTCGAACACCGAATTGGAAAACTTCGTGAAGTGGGTTGGATCAACGGTCCACAGATTCCTCAACAACCGACAATTGGGATTTATTATAGAACTCCGAGCTTTGGAATTTTTGGGTTGTCCATACTCTCCAACCTTCTAGAGTTCCTAGTCTTCAGACTGTGGTCTCAGTTGGCATGTACCTTCTCTCGATCAACATTAGAGATTAAATCCGGCCTTCGAAAGTTCTCGACTCAATGCAACTGTAACAAAATTCGTACAGAGTGCCAAGTCTCCAGACCTTGGGATCAGGTGCCATGCATCCACTAAGGCCCACGGTCTCCGTGCTTGAACTAATAAATACTAAAAATTCCACATCAACTTTAGTACTTTTCAAATTGCGGGGAAATGGGTTGGCGGTTTTGGAGTAACCCACCAATCATTCCACAATGGTCCCCACACTAACATGTACCCCTTCTAGGGACCATGGTTTGGATTGTGAGGCCATGTAGAATTATCTGCCGCACAACTTCGATATCTGCAATGCCTCCTGGCCATCGATTTTAATAGATCATGATCAAATTTAATGCATTCCCGATATAGCTAACTTCTTCACCAATTTTAACTACATTCTGCCACCACCTGGAGCGCCATGTGGTAGGAAACACGAAGCCAACACGTGGCCCAATTAGGTAGATGACATATGTCTCGCTCTAACTGCATTTCTATCTTACAAAGGTTCTTAACTCACTGACATGGGATACACGTCCCATGTGTCCACATCATCCCTAGTGACATTAACAGTCCATGTCACTTTGGGACTTCGGGCTTCGAGAGATTTCACCTTAGGATACCGTGTTTCTCCCGAACGTTGAACTCCCAAACTTTCTTGCCATCCGCTCTTGTCTTAACCCTACGGTTTTGATCCATCCTTGGTAAAATCCAATGGTAAACACTCCCCCCCATGGATCTATGATGTAGACCCTCTTCAGGACTTTGGAACTTTGAGATTTGACCCATTCTTCTCTATCAAACATAAACTTCGCCAAAGTCTTGAAGTCTGAAGTACTTAGGGGTTAATTCTCATGTTTATTCCTTTGCAGGTTATTCAAGTTGGTGTAATCAGATGAAGGAAGCATCTTACCTCGAAAGGTATTCGAGTTCAATGTCCTTCCTGACCGGTCTATGCATGCATTGCCTTTGGTTTCATACAAAATTCCATGTATATTTTCTTAGAGCTCTATTTACAATAAGAGGTTGTGGATATTTTGGTCTATGGTACTCCAACTATAATACTTTGAACACGATTCATTTGAATGTGACAACTACTTTCACAATACACTTGTAGTCTATTGAATCACTATATTTCTGTGGTAATAAAGAATGTATTCACACTGTTATTTGTTTATCTATTTTTACATGTTATCAAATTGATAAGAACCCATCTAAGTTTATTCCTTATTACACCATTTCTCTACAGTGATTGTTATGTATAGATTTGAATAGCACTTCAAAATATATATAATCCAATGGTCAATAGGAA
>ML786841.1:17526-49300 GCA_009831015.1 Picea engelmannii
TTCACCCCCTATCCTGACCATCATTCCATAAGGGAAAACTAAATGATCTTGTTTAGCTATAGTCACCATCCATAGATAAGAATTTCATTTGCCTTACACTAACAGTGCTCATAACAACAAATAGTTTCTTTTCCTCAACATCCACATATCATAAATTCCTTTGTCTCACACTAAGAGTGATCATAACAACAAATAATTTATTTTCCCCAACATCCACAGATCATAAATTCCTTCTCCTCACACTAACAGTGCTCCTAACAATAAATAATTTGTTTTCCCCAACATCTAGTGATCAGAAAGTCCTTTGCCTCACACTAAATGTGCTCATAACAACAAATAAAAAAATTTCCCCAACACACTAAGCAACATCCTACCTCCTCCATATGGTGTTTTTATATGCATCCTTGTTCCTAGGTATTTCCTTCCCTCCAGGGGAAATTCATAAAGGGGATTTTGTAGGTATTGGGGGTGAATGTGGGGAACAAGGGTTTACATGTATTAGGGGTATATGGTAAAAATATGAGATATCTAGAGTAAAAATAGGTTTTTTTTTTAATTGGAAAGACTTATTAGGAGTAGAGTTAAACAAAAGGATTTTTGAAGGTATTTGTCAATATCTAGTGTTCAATTAGAGATATTCAAGTTAATATCCCATGAATGCACATGCTATGCCATAGTTTCACTAAGTGGACACCCTATGAGTGAAGATGAGAGGTATTACACATGTTCATGTGTAGGACATCACTCATGATACAATTGAATCAAAGACTTCTAGAGACTAACCAAAAAATTAAGTGATAGTGAAAGAGAGAAGGACAAAAGAAATCAATGGTATTGGAGGCAAACCTAAACTTCATACTATTGTCTATTCAAGAAGTTAAAATCCTAAGGAATTGATAGAGTGGATTCAAGAAATAGAAAAGTTGTTTGAATTTGAGTAGACTATAGATCCTAAAAGGGTTAGGTTTGTGACTAAAAAAGTGAAAGGTAATGCTTATTTGTGGTGGAATAATTTAATATTGAGTATATAAAGTTGTGGTAGAGAGAAAATTAAAACATCAAATATGATGGTGCTAAAGTTAAAGAATAATTTTTTTCATGTGGATTATGCTTTAAATATGTTGAGAAGACTATAGAATTTGAGGCAACTTAAGGTCTTTTACATACTTTCTATAAGGTATGTGCAAAATGAGGAGAGTCCAAAATCCATTTCAAAAATGTGAATTGTATAAGTTGTGTCATTCAAGACGAGTTTAATTTTTTGAGTTTCTATTTAGTGGAAAAGGATTATCAATCAACCTTGAGGATAGGGGAGAAATTATTGAGGAAAATAAAGAGCATGAGAAATGGTCCAAGATATGGAGGGGGTAGAATACAAAAAAATAAGTGGAAGAAGATGAAAGTAGCTCTAGCACTCCACACCAACCTATTTGAAGAAGATTTGATGTTGATAGAGGAAGGTAATGATCAAAGAGAGGAAAATTTTGAGATGTTTTATTTAGATGTGGAATGAAAGGCCATATCGCATTTAAATGCCTAGAAATATTGAAGGATAGAAGAAGATAAGAGGGGAGAACTCATATTGTTAAAGAAGAAGTTGCACTAGTAGTAAGTGAGGTGATGAAATTGAGGGTAGTGTAGGGAGAAAATTTGATGATGAAGACAATATTGTTGCAGTCTAAGAAATAACTTTACAAAGAATCAAAATAAAGGAAGACACTTTTTAAAATGAAATGTAAGATAGAAGACAAGTGAAAAATGAAATGTAAGATAGAAGACAAGTGTTGTAATTTAATTGTTGAAGGCTGCAATTCAAAAAACTTGGTGTCTAATGAATCTCACAAGTTGAAATTGAAGTGCACACCTCATCCAAAAGTATGTAAAGTGTCATGGTTACAATATGGACATTGGGTCACTCCGAGGGAGAAATACTTGATTAATTTTAATAATGGGGGTTATAGTGATAGCACTTTCTTTAATGTTTAGATCCTGGATTCTTATCACATTTTGTTGACGAGGCCATGATAGTTTAATAGAAGAGTTATGCATAATAAGAGAAGAAATACCTACCACCTTTAGAAAGATGGGGTGAAATTGAACTTATATCCATCAAATGAAGAAGTGGAAAAGGGTATTAGAGAAATGTTAACTCCAATGTTGATATATGTGAAGGAAGAGAACCAACAAGAACATGTAGAGTGGTAGGTTGAAAGGGTATTGGAGAAATGTTAACTCCAATGTTGGTGTATGTGAAGGAAGAGAACCAACAAGAACATGTACAACGGTGGGTTGAAGAAAATAAAAAGAAAGGCATGGGTGCTACATCAACAATGACTTTTGCTACATCAAAAATGACTTTGAAATAGAAGAAAATGGGAAGTCGTCATTCTTATAATGTTTTATATTGTGGTATGTTTGCAGAAAATACTCCAAAGAAAGTGGAGAATGTTGACACAAGGGAGATGACTTCAGACAAAGTTGACAGTTAGGAGAATGGTATAATTGTGCAGTCCATGAAACAAGCATTGAGATTGATGCTTAAGAGAGAGGGTGAGGGGCACTTAGAAGGAAGTAAGCGAATGATGCTTAAGAGAGAGGGTGAGGGGCAGTTAGAAGGAAGTATGCAACATTAAGTAGGAGAAGTGTCAAGAAATAAGCACCAATGGGGTAGAAGAAAGAAGCACCAATGAGGCAAAAGGAAGGGAGGTAGTATAACTTTGTGGAACAAATTCACAAGGAATTGAAGAAATGTTAAAAATTGAGGAAGATGCACAACAATGTTGAGTCATTGTTGTTAAAACAAATTTTGTGGATGTTAATAATAGAGATGGGCATAAGACGATGTCCAATTTGTACCTTTTGAGCAAGATGCTCAAATTTCTAACCGAGGGTCATGTAAGAGTCAAGTTATCTTGCATATCTCATTCACTTTTAGTGTTTTAGGTGTTAATTCCATTATATTTTGTAGATTTTATGTTGTTATAAAATATGTTACAACAATGTTGGAAATTGTAATTACAAGTAGGTGAGATCTTCAAGTCTTTGATTTGTGTCAAAATGTCAATCTGCTCTAAGTGCAAATTTGCAAGACGATTTTTATCTTCTCCAGTTCTGGTAAGTTGTTGAGTCCGTCTTAGATTATGTAGGAAGTCTTAGTCAGTGTCTATATAAGTCTGAGTCTCTTAGTTAGTCAATGATGCTGAAGAGAATAATGGGTAGAAAAGAAGAAGAAGCAGAGAGGTAGAGAGAACCAGCAGTGAAGAGTTTAGTGCACAACACCGAAGTTTATTAATATCAAGTTTTCTTGTATTGACAAGTTTTTGTCTTATTTCTGAGTTTATGTGCTAAGCATAGCATTGTGTTATTCCGAATTCATAAATCATTTCATTAAGTGTGTATTCACAACATGCAACAAAGTGAACAGTATAGTTTTGAGAACTCCTTCCTAGAAAGCATTGCTACGAAAAAGAGAGAACCTCTCATGAATCTGGCTAGGAAAAAAGATTGTACAAAAGTTGATGCCGAAGAAGTATTTGGTCATAAAAGACATAACAACACTTGCTACGAAACGAAATCGTAAAGGTGAAAGCTTGGGTAATCGCCTCCACATGTAGATAGTGGAACCACGAGGGAAGATGTTCCTTGGTCAGGATTAAGAAAATGCCAAAATATGTCTTATGATTGTGAAGATATGAATCTCCAAGCCAAGGTTTGTCATTCGAACACAAGATAGCATAGACTTTGTGCACGAAGAAATGAACCAATTCATTGGTCAACCAAGTCGATGGTCGCTGGAATAGTTTAAGCAGTTCGACTTCTAATACCCATGTAGAAAATTATGTGCCCGGTAGCACAAACTAAAAGCTGGACAATATTGTCTTAAAAATTATTGTAATAGAGGTCCGAAAGTTTGGTCAATCTAAATAGTAAAACTCACAGAACTATATTGTAGTTTCGTTTTACAGATTAATTGTAATTAATAAAAATTGCAGAACTATATTGTAGTTTAGTTTTAAAGATTCATTGTGTTTAATTATTATACTTCATATTCTGTGCGATGGATTAATATTACACAAACTTGTGAAATGGCTTTTATTTCGCTGCGTTTTCTCCTCTCCCTCGCATTGCAGGGAGGACAGTTCTCCTCTCCCTCATTATATACTATAGTAAAAGTATTCAAAGACTAATCAAAGTTGTACATAGAAGAATTAGACGTGATTTGTTTTCCTTGAATTAGAAGTGATTAATAGGAATGTAGTCAAAACTGCTTTTTATCTGATTTGTTTCTATTTTAATAGGAATGTAGTCAAAACTGCTTTTTATCTGATTTGTTTTTCTTGAAATAGAAGTGATTAATTAGAAGTTTTTTTTAGTTTGATTTTGTCTGAAATCTTCTTAGGAATAGTTGGATATGTGGATTCGAGTAATTAAGTTTGTATAATTCGAATGTTATATGAAATTTTCAACACTATGAATTTATTTATAAATTCAAAAATACAATTTAAACAATAAAAAATAATAATCTTATCTAGATTTATTCAAACCAAAAAAACCAATAAATAAAAATAAAACTTTTAACGAACACCATTTTCAACACTAAGTATAAGTATACCACCATTTTCAACTCTAAGTATAAGTATACTGTACAGCGGTTCAGATTTATGGTTGCCAACGTCATCGCATCATTATGGTTTTTGATTTGAATATATCGAGTCGTCAGAATCTGAATGATTGAGGTCAGCCATGTTACAAAACTTAGAATTGTTGATTGTAAGTTATTTAGTTAAAACCTCTTGGTTGAGGCCATCGGTACAAACCAAGAGGTTTAAAAGTTATCTGCTGTATTTGTTTGAGTTTAAATCTTATCTACAGAGACAAGGTGATCAGTGGTTTAAGAATTTTATTACATATCTTATTTGAAAACAGTGTTAGAGAGGTAAATAATGTATTAATGTGAACATATAAATGTAATTAACGATTAAAAAGGATGTTTAATGATTAAAAGGTTTGTTAGATTATGCAAATAAAATTCAAATTCCAATCAGTACTTTTGGGTTTGCATTTGGACTGCACAACTCCTTCCAGGTCATGTCTTACCCAATTCAACAGAAAAATTGCATTTTCGCTGTACACCTCTCTCACTCAAATCACATGTTTTACTAATTAACTAGAGTTGAGGCAACATCCACATAAGCTTAATCTACACTGTCTGGGGAGGATGTTGAAGTTTAAATCTGCGATCTCTACACTTTTATAGATGTGGTATTTTTTTTGGGTTAATTTTTTTTTTTTTTTAATTTATATCAAAATTAATATAAGATTGTAAGTGATAAAATCCAAATCTTTATAACTCAAGAAAATTCAAATAGCTGAAAAATAAATATATATAAAAAAATCCTGAAAAATACCTGGGACTTAGTCCCTTTTAAAATGGCTGAAAAATAAATATATATAAAGAATTCCTGAGAAATACCTAGGACTTAGTCCTCCCTTTGATTCTTTTGCTGCTAAAAAGCTTAAAAAACTACTGTCTTATAGCAATTTGACCTCTTAAATTTCCTTATTCTCAATTATTGCGTGGAATGATTTTGCTTTGCCACTCTGCCGTACATTGTAGTAGGTAATGAATTATGCAGAACCTAATTCTCTTTCGATTCAAACCTCTAGTTGTATACATAATTATATGCCCATCAATTTATGCGGCTTTCCGGATAAAAATTAAAACCAAATTATTAGTTAAAAGACATTTGTTGAATCCAAGGTAATTCATATGGTATATTTTCCCTGTCATGGAAATTTAATACATGTTAAATCAGAGAACACATCATTTCCTTTTAACCTTCCCGGCTTTACTGATCAAAACTGGACGAAGAAAAAGGCAAAAGCCGAAATTAGAAAGAACTTTCCATTGTATTGAGGGATTTCATTAATTAAGGAATTGTCCTAATCTTTTCCAAAGCATGAGATTTGTAAACTTATGAAGGATGAGATTTGTAAACTTATATTGCGAAATTAACTGTTTTTAGTGTGTATGTGGCTTCAAGGAACAATTATTTATGGATAGCTATATCAATCTTTAATATGGTTAGATTTTAGGTGTGAGTATCATGAAAAATTTATATAATGAAACTCTTAGAAACCAATCAAATTAATGAAATTTAGTTCATTTAAAAAAATAATTATTTTGAAATAATTGTTTTACAGCATTAACAACTAAATTGAAAAGTTTTATAGTTTTTAGTAATGTTTGGGAATTGTTTAATTATTGAATCATATGAATATGGAGAATATATTGAAATGTCAGATCAGATTTGGCTCCATAGCTTGTACCGGACACCAACAGAATCACCTCACATCTAATAATTACGCATAAGCCTACCTATCCCATCCATTAGTTCTTATAAATCATATGCAACTATTTGGGTTCATTTCAATACCTCATTCTACATGTTCAACATATGATTAACATTAGTAATGATGGAGATGAATAGTGTCTGATGCTGCCAAAGCTGCCTCGATGTCCTCCTCCTCTTCCACTCCTGCTACAAGGATCTCGTGATCCCTGCAGTCTGGTTAGCTCTAGAATTCGTTCTCCTTGATTCCAGAAGCCCATCGTATGAATGACGAACATGAACTCCATGAATTCCCTGCATACCCATTTCCATGGTTGTACAACGGGAAAGATCCGCACGGGTCCCTGCCAGGTCTCTCTGCAATAGTTACACCTACCCTTGCAGATGAGATCGCTCCCACGCAGCCGTAAACAAGGTCTTTCTCATGGATTCCAAAATGCTGCGCGCCACAAACTTCTTCGTTGTGCATCGCAGTTTCCAAAATACTGCGCGCCACAAACTTCTTCATTGAGGAGTTATTGCGCAGTGAACAAACAACCTACTGGATTTACTGCCCATTATGATAAAACACTTAATAGAATGATTTATGGATGTAGAATAACAATGTTCTATGATTAGCACATAAACTCAGAAATACAACAGAAGCACATGAATTGTCAACACAGAAACTACTTGATATATATTAATTTCAGTGCAGTGAGCGAATACAAAGTACAATAATTAAGATGAGCTTCCGCTCAAATGACATATTGTTCTCTCACATTTCTTGGACTCCTCAGTTGTTGTTGATTCTCCTTCATGACTTTGTTCTCTCTACATCTACTGTGCATCTTTTTTCGACTATCTAAAGACTCTATCTTATATGTACTCTGACTAAGACTCCCTGTAGAAGTAAGTCTTACTCAAAATTAAAGACGATCATTAATACGACTTACTCTTCAACAACTTAATTGAACTCGAGAAGATAAAGATCCGCTCCATTTATAACTCTCCTTCTTGTTGAATGACTTATAATGAGTTTGAGAAAAGTTGCAACTTTTCATTTGTAGACTGTCAAATAGACTAACTAACAATTCGATTCATTGACAAAACTACTCCCAAATTGACTAATTGACAAATCGGTAGAGGCGTGAAGATCTCATCGATTTGTAATTACTAAAATAATTAATTCTTTGATAAAATAATAGCTTCTATCAATATGGTTGGCTTTCTTATGAAACACATGATTCTTTGATAACACGATGGCTGAATTGTTGTCACAAAATATTGTTGTTGGTTCCTTTTGTTCGTGCAACAAGTCTTTTAACATTCTTCCAATCCAAATTGCTTGACAAGTTGTGCTTGTAGACGTACTCTGCTTCTAATGAAGAAAGAGTCAGTATGAGATACTTCCTTGATGCCCATTATACCATACCCCTTCCAAAATGAAATGTGTACCGACAGGTATTTTTCCTATCATATATGATACCTCAACAATCACTTTCAGTGTATCCAATAAGTCCTCTGAAATAGAGTATCTAATGCCAAAATCTTTTGCTCCATTCACATATATCAGGATTCTCTTTCCTTCTTTCCAATGTGATTCTTTTGGAGTTTCCATGAACCTTGAAATTAGGATCACTCCATACATAATATCGGGGCTTGTCTTTGTTAGATACATAAGACATCCTACCACTCTTTTAAATAGTGTAGGAGCCACCTTGGGTCCTTTATCCTCCTTTCTTAACTTCAATATTATTATGAAAAGTGTTGGGGCTGATTTTTAATTTAGCATATTGAGTATTTTCATAATTTCATGTGCATACTTAGACTGTGAGATAAATATACCATTTTTAGACTAGTGAAATTCTAATCTCAAAAACTATCTCATAAGCCCCAAATTAGTCATTTCAAATTCATCCTTCATGACTCACTTGAATTCTTCTATACCAAAATCACCTACAAAATCAAATAATCTACATATAAGGAAGCAATTAGCATATTGCCTTGTTGATTTTATTTGATGTACAATGTTGGCTCACTTTCACTTATCTGAAATTTATTATGTGTGAGATAGGAATCTATCCGACCGTACCAAACCCTGGGACCTTGCTTTAGTCCATACATTGTTTTCTTCAATCTCTACACCTTGTCTTGTTGTCCGAGAACCTCATAGCCTTGTGGTTGTTCCACATACACTTGTTCTTCTAAATGTCCATTAAAAAATGTTGACTTTACATCCTGATAAACTGGTTACTTGTACTACACAACAATTGCTAACACAGTTATGATTGTGTCCATGCATGCAACTTATGCAAATGTTTCATTGAAATCAATTCCAGGTTGTTGTGTAAAACCTCTTGCAACTAACCTTTCCTTGTCCTTCTACACATTTAATTTTGCATCTTGCTTAGTCTTATAAATCCACTTGACATTGATAACATCCTTGTCTTCAGGTACATCAACCAACTTCCATGTCTGATTGTTTTCTATGCATCTGATTTCTTTAGCCATGGCTTGTGCCCATACACCATGTTTCACAACTTCTTCAAATGTTAATGGATCATCTATTTGTGAAAACAAACAAAAAAACGAAAATGATTTTGTTGCATCCTCATTATAGATGTTGTGCATACTTCTTGTCTTTCTTGGTAACAAACTTGCTAATGTTGGATCTAGGGATGTAGAAATACT
The DNA here is from genome assembly GCA_009831015.1 of Picea engelmannii. Lineage (NCBI taxonomy): Eukaryota > Viridiplantae > Streptophyta > Pinopsida > Pinales > Pinaceae > Picea > Picea engelmannii. The sequence continues at coordinate 26,553 of ML786841.1, forward strand.
CAAAATGCTTGTTGATGTTTGTTGCACTCTAGGTGTAGACTGTGCATCTTCTATTCACGCTGAAGTATTTTTCACTGTGATTTGTGTTGCAGTGCTAGATATAGAAGGGACTGCGCACAAAATTGTACACGGTGTTTGAATCACCTATTCTTTTTTATCATCATGCGCAATAACATTAATTATCTTAACTTTCTTGTCTACACTCCCATCCTATGCTTCATTCTCCATGAACTAAACATCGCAGTTGATTATGACTTTTCTTGCAGAATTGTCATACAACTTGTATGCTTTTGTGTCTTCAGAATACCCAAAAAATATACATTTTTGTCCTTTTTTTCCAGCTTCTTTCTCAGCTCATATGGAACATGTGCACTCTTCACACTCTTTGTCAAACATTTGTTCAATATGTATACTGTAGTTGTTATTGCCTCATCCCAATAATCATTTGACAAATGTTTGGTTGCCAACATACTACACGCAATTTCCATAATGGTTCTTTAATTTCTTTTTGTGACACCATTTTGTTGTGGTATATATTGCACGATAGATTGCTTGTAGATGCCATGAACTTTACAAAAGTTCTAAAATTCTCTCGAGATGTATTCTCCTCCCATATCATCTCTTAGACACTTGATGTAATAAACACTATGCTTCTCCACAATTGATTTAAACTATTGAAAACAATCCAATGCATCAGATTTATGTTTTAGAAAGTAAATCCATGTATTTCTTGAGAAATCATCAATAAATGTCAGAAAATAAGTATTGTTTCCTATAGATGGTGCTTGCATTGGTCAAAAAATGTTTGAATATACTATTTCCAGTGGAGCTTTTTCTCTGTAAGACTTTCCAACTCGAAATCATTCTTTATGTTGTTTTCCAAAAATGCAGCCTTCACATATCCTTTCTAGTTTTTCAATCAATAACAAAACTTTTACCATATCCTTTGTGTGTAGTAGTCTCAAACCTCCAAAGTTCAAATGTCCAAATATGAAATGCCATAACTAGGAATCATCCTGCACTTCAAACTGGAATGCTTCCTACATTTCTGCGTCATTTTCTCCTTTCTTGATACTATGTGCACTATTTTCTTTATTGGAACTGCGTGCCCTTTCTGCTATAAATGAAGTGTTTGACTGCTCAGATTTTTCTTTACCAATACCTTGTGCTTTGTTTTTATTATTGGTTGTCTTCAATGTTAATGGGAACATTTTGTTGCTTGTCATTTGATTTTTTTTCAATAAGTTGATTGCTTGGGCATTTATCCATAATCACACAGTGATTATATTCCATGTAGATTTTATATCATTTTTGTAACAGTTGTCTTGTGCTCATCAGATTACACTTCAAACTTGAAACGTAATATACATCATGCATAAATTTTTGTTCTCCTTTCTAAGTTAAGATGTTTATACTACCTTTTCCTAAGACAATGATTTGGATATTTGTTCTATGTGTAACCTTGGTTTGGACTCACTCATCCAAAATAGAAAACAATTATATGTTTCTTGTCATGTGGTTACTGCAACTTGAATATAAATAGCATATGTCACATGGAATTTCTTGAGCAACGTTGCATTCAACTGGGGATACTATAGGAATTTCTACAACACGCACAATAAACATAGGCTGGATTTGGTTATTTATGTTGTTTGACTGATCTTGACTTTGCTTGTTCTTATTATATTATCTCTTCCTGCACTCCTATTGATAATATCCATACTTTTTACAGTAATGGAACTAAATCTTTGATTTGTCAGTTCTCTGACAACTTGAATGACTGGTATTTGGGTTTTGACCTCTTCCACCAGTATTTCCAGGATTGCTACTATGTGCACTTCTCACAGAACTTCTTCATCTTCCTATAGAGTTATCTCTCCCCCTTCCTCTTCCACGACTTATAGATCACTGTGCGGAAAATGCATTCTCTAATGACATACTTGACCTAATTAATTTGTTTTCATGATTAATGAGGGAATCTTGGAGTTCATCTAGAGTGAAATGACTCAAGTCTTTGCTTTCTTCTAGAGTCACAACTAAGGTATCAAATTTAGGAGGAAGAATCCTAAGTACCTTCTCAACAATTTTTTTTCTTCAAGGTTTCACCGTGAGAATTAATCTTATTTATGATGCCAATGACATGGGTATATAAAGAATGTACTTTATATGTATCTTTCATTGATAGAGTTTCAAAATCTCTTCTAAAATTTTGTAGTTTTGAAGTCTTTACTTTGTCCATACCTTGATAAGAGGTTTGTAACATGTCCCATTATTCCTTGGCTTGATATGCTGATGAAACTCTTGGGAGTATCCTCTCATGCATGTCTTGATGTATGTAAAACATCACCTTTTCATCCTTCTTCCTTTGATATTTCAAGACATCCTTCTCAGGTTGTGTGAGGGAATTGTATGTTTCCTAATCTACTAATTCCACATAGCCATTCTCGACTATCTCTCATACATCTTGACCTCAGAACAGTTCCTTCATGGTCAAGGACGACATCTCATAATTCTTGCATGTAAAAGTGGGAGGCTGCATATTTGAGGTAGAAGCCATATTTCACTTTTCAACAAAGTTGTTGCTTTGATAAACTTGTTCTGATATAACCTTATCTAATACCAAATATTGGATTTTCAACACGCAGACTATTCTATGCAGCATGGTTTCCAAAATATTGTGCGACACAAACTTCATCATTGAACACTCGGGACTTATCGTGCAGTAAGAAACCTATTGGATTTACATCACATTGTGATAAAACACTTAATATAATGATTTATGGATGAAAAATAACACAGTGCTATGCTTAGCGCATAAACTCATAAATACAACAAAAGCACATGAATTTTCAACACACAAACTACTTTATATATATTAACTTCGGCACAGTGCGTGAATACAAAGTATAATAACTAAGATGTGATTCAGATCCAATGACTTCTTCTACTGAATTCACAGACATAGATATTCTTCTCTCAGATTTCTTGGATTCCTCAGTTGTTGTTGTTTCTCCTTCATGAATTTCTTCTCTCTACCTCTCTACATCTAATCTGCATATTGTTTCGACTAACTAAAGACTCGAAATTATATGGACTCCGATTGAGACTTCTTGTAGAAGTAAGACTGACTCAACATGAAAGATGACCATTAATACGATTGACTCTTCAACTACTTAACTGAACTCGAGAAGATAAAGATCGGCTCCATTTATAACTCCCATTCTTGGTGACTAACTTAGACTGAGTTTGCGTAAACATGTAACTTTGGATTTGCATACTGTCAGAAAGACTGATTGACTGACAATTTGGCTGACTAACAAAAATACTAACAAATTGGCTGACTAACAAATCGATGGAGACCTGAAGATCTCACCAACTTGTAATTACTATTTCTAACACTTTCACACTGGCCTCTGCCTCATACGCCAAATAACTCGGTGCTTCTTCTCTCTGTTGGAAATACCGCTTGTTGATGTTCATGTTGCTTGCCCAAAAAATCTTTTGAAAATGATTGCAAACTTATGAGGTTTCTCGAGTAGAAAACATGCTGCAAAACTTGCACATTGTAGAGCATTTCCTCCTCGAGAATTTACAATTAGCACAGTTATATGAGCTTGAGCTTGAACTTGAAGAGGAAGAGGAGGACTCCATTACTTTAGTATACATATTGTTTCCCTACAACATCCTATTGTAATTGTAACAATAACAAAAGGAGGCAAAAGGTGATGATGGTAGTTCCTGAAATGATGGTAATTCATGTAATTATGTGGGAATATTGTAATATTTACTTCTAAGTAATAATAATATTGATACCTTTCCCAACCGATATTTACTTGGCATGACTTGTTGGATTACTCAGAGGGGCGTTAAATCAATAATAGAGCAATTGACTCCTTTTTAACCACAATATGCAAGTGTTATATCAAACTATCATTATCATCCAATAGTTGTAGAGTAAATAAACAATGAACAAATGAGTAATCATACACATACACATTACACCAGTTTTTTTATGTGGAAACCCAAAGAGGGATAAAACCACATAATGTTTTTTCTTATATGTCTTTAATAATTACATTCATTGGAAGCACCAACTTCCTTTGTTTTCCAACTACAACTCGAAGGAGGCTCCAACCCCCTAATTTCTCAGGCTACAACCTGAGGGAAGCTCCAACTCCCCAATTCTCTGGCTACAACAAGAAGGAGTCTACGACCTCCTATGTTCTCCGACTACAACTCGAAGGTGGCTACAACCACATGTCCTTCCCCATCCAACTGCCCTAAAATATAAGTAGAATGATGGAAACATTGTTATACTATCACTGTGATATATACTGTTGTAAACATGTATCAATCAACCTGTAATCAACCTGTTCCATAAAGAAGTGCATCAACCATGCACCAACCTGTACCTCAACCTTTAATAAACCTATACCATAAACACGTGCATCAACCATGCACCAATATGTACCAAACCTGTACCATGAACAAGTGCATCAACCATGCACCAAACCTGTGAAAATAACCTATCACAAAAACCTATCCAAACAACTGATCACAACAACCTGTCTCATCAATATTATCAACCAAATCAGATCTACTCACCAATATCAATCACCAAGACAACTCTCAAAGATGTGCATAAACCAAGCATAACACAACAACTCATAATCATCACCAAGATCAATATGTGTTTCTAATAATATACCAATGCAAGTATGCTACAACATCCATCAACCATGTGTCAACAATACTACTAACAAGTGCCTCCAACCATGTACAAAGTATTTACCAATCATATGTCAACTATTCATCAACTATGAATCATCAAGATGTACCAACATCATCAACTATACACCTCATGTATGTGCCAACTCATCAACTACTTGTCTCAACCACGTACCCAAGATGTATCTCAACCAAAAGCTCTCATCAATTTCATCATCCAAATCTGATTTGTGACTCTATAATAGACCCGATGTATATGATCACATACTTGAAAACCTTCCTTAACTTTAACAATATTAGACTAGCATTTTATCAAACTTTACTTTAGTCTCACATGACTAATTTTTGATTAGTCAACAACCCTAACTTGCAATAATCATAACTATGTACTTGTAATGAATAAAGATATGAAAATGGTACACAATGTTCTTCGGTGTGTTTTATTCTATTCTTCAAGGTGTCACTACTTTGAACCATTCATAAAAGGCGTTATAGCAAAAATGGGATACCTTGTTGAATTCTGGCTTATTCTAGAGAGCAAACTTGTAGAGCATGCCCCACACTAAATATTTGATGTATGGATATGAAAATTGTACACAAAATACTACAGACTGTAATCTAACCACCACATTTTATCTTACTAAATTTGGATCTACTATGAATAAGTTATGATGTTTTTACACAAAACACATGTTTTAGACTAGTTTCGGGACTAGCCACAAACCCTATTTTTGACAGTGTGTAACTAAAAAAATACAATGACCCACAAGCTGAAATTTGTACCATAGCTACTTGGATATGTTTCCTCAATGGCCTCCCAATTTCATGGTTTGAACCATTCTAGAAAACAATTTATTGAGAAAATGGTGAGATGACATGCAAATAACATACCTTAGAAAGAATCATAAAAAACATTTGTCCTCCCTTGAATTTCGACCTTCTTTACTTCACCTTCCCTCTAAAATTTGGCTTAGATATCCTTTGGTTACCTTATTCACTTGTAGATATTACATATGCTAGAGTATGATCAAAATGAGAGAGCATTGTCTCTTATTTATACTTTCATGTAGCTTCCTCAAGGGGTTACCTTTTAACCATATTAACCCAATTTCCTTATTTTAGGGCTAACCCACTTATAACCACTTGTAAACTTAGTAATTTCTCCATTAAATTAATTATTTAAATAATCCTCCTTGACTTTGTCACTTCACTTTATTATTTAAATAATCCTCCTTGACTTTGTCACTTCACTTTATTATTTAAATAATCATCTTTGACTTTGTCACTTCACTTTATTATTTAAATAATTTTTTCTTTGCAAACACTTTGACTTATTTGACCTTTTGGGGCTTCAAGCCAACATATGAGAGTCCTCCAACTTTGTAAGGCCACAAATCTCAAACCGTGAGGAGTTATGTGACATTCCACATACCACCAGAAATAGAATGACATGTACTATCCATCTAGAATAGTCTTGCCTGCAAATATATCAAAACTCATAACATTATACACCAAACAAACTTGGGTCCATTACCCAAACCTTGGTGCTATCGGAAATCACTACCGAACTTTCTTCAAGGGTTGACACAATGACAACCAACCCAATTAATCAACATGACTGTACGAGTTTTACCACTTAATTTTGTGCCTTGTTGAATTTTATTCTGTAATATTGTTTTATCTTTCCCATTATTTTCTTCACAACTAATTTGTGTTGTAGTTTATATTTTTCCGTGGGCTTAAGTTTCGAACATGTGGTATCATAGCCACTGTGAGATATTGGTCACACTGAATCAAATTGCACTGGTTATGTGAGAGATAAGATCCAGTGTTTAAGGAGATGGAGGGATATGGAGAAGCGATCCAATTAATTTTTTGGTGAATGGGTTTATTGATCTGCATTAAATCCCACTGATATTCTTTAGTGGATGTACGAGTGGCAATATTAGTCTTTGATCTTCCAAAGTGTGTATCATTTCATGGATTAACTTTATTCTCATACCCTTGCAGGATTTGATTTGGGGACATGTAACAATGTGAAGAAATAATTTGAGAACTCTTGTGTTGAATATAAGTAGGGAGTTTTCCTATAAGCATAGGGTTTCCATTGGGCAAGGCGATGGGTGTGTGGTGCCTCCACTTTTGTATAAGAGTACAAGCCAAACCACCCTAAAAAATATGAGGAGTACTAACGGTATTGGCATTGTTGAGTTGTCGAGGAAGAGATGCACAAGTAGGTGGAGCAGAGGCACCTGGAGGAAAAAGAGTGTAGAGATTTCCTAAGCATGGGAAAAGACAAGGAGGCACTAAAAATGTTCAAGAAAATGACAGAAATAGGTGGAAGTAAAAGAAATGTCATGGAAAGAGGATGGTGTTATTTTTAAGTGTCAATAAAAGAAGCAATGGAAATGGTGAGTGCATTCCCATGGAGTCTTGAAGGAAATAGAAACACTAAATAAAATAAAATAAAACAATTGTTTACATGTTAATGACCATACGACTATAAGGCATGGTTGTACATGTATACCCTTGGTAAATTATGAGTAAATTCTAAATGTAGACATATGTGATAGGGGAGGGGGGGATGTAAATTTTTTATATATCGTGGTTGTAAAGTTTGAAGGGGGTAGAACCTGGATAATTACTCGAATTCAAGTCTAAAAGGTGGGGATATTGGGTTAAAATTAAGTCGGTGAAAGAGTCAATGAGATAAATCCATTTTATGTCAATAGTGGTGGTTTTTAGGCCCATGGTTTTAGTAGATCGTGGTATTTTGTATGTGTATTGTATGTAATGAAGCCTTTAAAATGGATTAGGATGCTCCACTATAATGTGCCTGGAGGTGAGGGGTTAGGGCTCCAAAGATTGGGAACCTTTATAGGATGGAAGCAAATATACTCAAATAAATGAAGCAGTGATGGTATCTGAGGAAGAAAATGAATATACTCATTATGAAATCAACAACTATGCCATATGAGTGATAAATGGATAAAGGTAATGAAAAATTGTAAGTTACTTCCAGATTTAAAATATTTGCATTTGAATTTTTGTAATCATTTTGTTTTTGCGGAGGAGTGTAGACATAAGTTTAAAATAGGTAGTCATACAAGTTAGTGTATTTTAAATTATATTCATTCAAATGTTTGGGGGAATCCCCTATAGTTTATTTTGGAGGATTATCATACTTTGTGACATTTGTAGATGATTACTCTAGAAAGGTGTGGCTATATATTCTCAAAATAAAATATGATGTGTTTAATGTATTCAAGCAATTTTGAGTTTTGGTTAAAAAGAGAAATGACAGGCCAATAAATGTTTTAAGAACAGAGAATGGAGGCGAGTTCAAATATTTGGAATTTGAAAATAATTGCAATGAAGTTGAGGTCAAAAGGCATAAAGCCACAATTTATGCTTCCTAACAAAATATTGTAGATGAACACATGAACACCAATATTATAGAGATAGCAAGGAGAGTGGTTAGTAAGGACAAGTTGCAATAAGACTTGTGGGTAGAAGCAGTCACTACAACTAGCTATGTGGTAAATCTATCACCATCAGTTGCAATAGGCTATAATATCCTCAAGGAGGTATGGACAGGTCATTCATGTGATTATGCATATCTTAAAATAAATGGTTATGATGCTTATGCTCTTATTTCTAAAGATCAGCATTTTAAGTTGGACCCCTTATCAAATAACTATATATTTGTTCGTTATGATGATAGATTTAAGCGATACATATTGTGGGATCCTACTTCCCATATAATCATCATTAGCAGAGATGTAGTATTTGATAAATTGTCTCTCATAAAATCATCCATAATAGAAGTTGAATGAAATAATAACAAGTACCACAAAATCAACAAATTTACGGGAAAATGTGAAAATTCCACAACCAAATCTAAGCAGATCTACACACGTGAGAGATACTCCTAAGAAGCATAAATATTATATTTCATCTGTCGCTTTGATTTCTAATGATGGGGAACCTTGTTGTTATTAGGAAACAATGTATGTTATTGTAAATGCTAAATGGAAAATAGCAATGAAAGAAGAAATGGATGCCTTGGATAATAATAGAACATGAGATCTAGTACAACTCCCAAAAGGAGGGAAAGTTGTTGGTTGGAAATAGGTCTACAAACTAAAAAAGGGTGATGATGATAAATTGGAAAGGTACAAAGAAAGACTGATGGAAAAGGGTATTCTCAAATGAAAGGTATTTATTTGCATGAAATATTTTTACCAATTGTTAATCTTTCTTTTATCCATGTAGTATTAGCACTAATTTCTTTATGTGATCTTCAATTAGTGAAAATACATGTTAAGAAAAAAGTTTACATCGATATTTAGATGAACAAATATATATGGAAAAACCAAAAGGGTTTCTTCAGGACAAAAGAATATTTGTTTGCAAACTCAAAAAATCTATTGTATGCCCTAAAGTAGTCTCCCAAGTGATGGCACAAGGAATTTGATTCTTTCATGGTGAGCCAAAATTTCACAAGAAATGAGTATGACCATTTTTTTTACTTCAAAATTTTAGGAAATGATATATTAATTATATTTGGGTTATATATTGATATGCTTGTAGTAAGAAAAAGCGTGGTTGAGATTAGTAGGTTAAAGACTCAGTTGGATAAGACTTTGATATGAAGGTGTAGAATCCCCATTACCAAAATGCTCTGATACCATAATGTAACATCCCCATTACCAAACTACTAAAATACCAATAATGTCACATTACCCAGCCTACTACTAAGCAATGTCACTCCAAAATACAACATGCATAATCCACTCTATAAACTGAGTTTGCAAAATAATACTTGAAGTAACTCACTCAACCCCAAGATGAGTCGCACAACATAACTTATAACAATGGAAGTAACAAAATGAAACTGTGTACCCAAGAATACTAAGTACACTACTTTACTATGGGCATATTCCATACTAAACATGAGATCAATAATGAGTGCAACCATTCTGGCATCACATGTCAATTCTATCCTCCTTGTGAATGCATACTGCTTCTCCATGCGCACAAGCAAATCCAGCCTCTGCACACATAAAGTATTCTCTACGTGCATAACCATTCTAACCTTGTCTTAAAGACTCATAACCAATATCATATGGCTAACTTACAGGAAAGTAATAACAATTGTTTTACTCATGCACAACTAAAAATATTATCTATCTGCACCACACTTACATGTACAAGTAGCATAATACAAAATAACATCAATTACTTATAAGTAACAATATACACAAATTTAACCCATATTAAACATAGATAATTAATCACACAATAAATAAGATAAGTAGATAAAGACACTTATCTTTTATAAAAAGTCACCAACTTTGCATAGAACTCATATGTTCCTCCTAGCCATAGACATTTTTATTGATATACTTTCAACAACACATCACCTCCGAGATGGGGTTTAACTAAACCAAGGAAAAAGGGGTTCATAATTAAAAGCTAAAGTTTGATAATCAACATAATTTCTCAGTCCAAGGTGCCCACTATTGCAACTAGCCTACAACCTCTCATTTTCCACGTGCCTATGACACACAAGGAAGTGTGCCTCCTCTCTTCTCAACAGTCCCTTGGCTTCCCCACTTCCCTTACATAGTTCTAAAAACACGCCAGATAGGAAATCTTATATCCCTACAACTAATTCCCAATGCACCAAGGAACAGTTCCCAACAAAACTAACACCTGGAGAAAATTCTCATAGGCCTGACAACCCACCTCTTTGACAACAAATATCTCACCTAGAGAGACTTCTCACGAGGTTTACAACCCACCTCTTCGACAACAAAACTCTGGTTACAATACATAAAACACTTACAAGATTTTGTATGTAGATAAGGTAATAGTTGTTCTTCTCAGATGGTCTAATACCCTCTTCACATAATAATATTAATGACCAAATTTCCCCGAGTGATTTCTCCCTCTACTGAATTCCCCACAAATACATTGATGCCATAAATATATATTTCATGCCTTAAATTGGAAACTTCTCTCCTTCAGAAGTATCTTTAGCCACTTGGTGACTCGTTCCCATCCCTCAGGAACTTAGGATAAATAAATATACATAAACTACACTTTTCCAAAAATATTAATAAAACATTCCCTAGTACTTAAATCCCCTCAATTTTTTCATTTTCCAATGTAGCTAGCCCCCCATATTTTTTCGTATGATCTATCTCCATGCAACGATGTGATAATATTAATAACTTGAGTGTGATTACTTTTACCTGGATATATGCATTGGCCTATTTGTGTCCTAACTCACCAACCTCATAATCACACAACCTTTTTGACCTCAAATACATATACATTCACACACACACACACACACACACACACACACACACACACACACACACACATAACTCAACTCAATGTGCACTACCAGGTAATCCCCACACACTTACTCAAGTTCGTGCAACACTATGAAATGTGTGCACCCTTCCTTTCATAACAATCCTCATGCACTACTCATCCTATATATACAGTTACAAAGGGTTCATATTAGGGACATTACATTCCCCTCCCCCTTATTTATGAACTATCCTTGGTGGATTATATACTCATGTACATAAAAAAATTCAAAATAATTCAAAAATATGTGGATACTTTGCGTGCATAGCATCCTCGTGCTCCATTGGACCTTTACCATCTCCATGGCTCGATTTCGGAGCTGTTTGATTTTCCGATCCAAAATGAAAACCAGTCGCACTCAAAAATCGCCTTCTGGATCCACTTGAATCACATTCCAATCAATAATATTATTAGCATCATGTACGTACTTTTTAATCAATGACACATGGAAAACATTATGAATACACAAGGATGGAGTAAATGCAAGCATATATGTGACAGGACCAATCCTCTCTAGGATTTAAAATGGCCCACAATAGCATGTTGACAACTTAGGACATTTTCCCAACTTCAGGAAACTGCGTCTGGCTTTTACTTTCAAGAGCACATGGTCACCCACTTTAAAATATTTGTGGGTTATGCCTTTATCTGTGTAGATTTTCTTCCAATATTGGGAAACATTTAAATTTCTTCTTATCTTTACCATCTTCTCTTCCATTTACTAGAGAATATTTGTCCCAACCATTCTGCGGTATGTTGGGTTGTCCCAACTCACTAGTGTGTTTCACTTTATACCACTAAGTGCCTCAAATGGACTCATATTTAAATATTCTTGATACCCATTTTTTTAATCAAACTCTAGCAAGTGAAGGTAGTATTTCCATTTTGATGGTTTATCCATCACATACATCCTCAACATATCTTCAATCACCTGATTTACCCTCTGTTATCCCTAAAGGTGTCTGTGACTGCTAAGGGGTAATCTAGGGAATCTCGGTTATTGCAATGGTTTCTTGTAGGTAAAGATTGGTTTAAATTTGGACTTAAGTATTATGTTATCATTATAAGTTGAATGATTAAATGTTTCAATACATTCATTTAAATCAAGTCACCAACAACATTCAACTTAGTCAAAGGCATTCATTTTGACAGATTAGACAAATGGAGATAAAATAGATAAGAAAGAAGCTACAAGTTAACAATTTGTTTACATGAAAAGAAGAATTTCATGTTCCAAATAATATTTAGAGACATGAAATAATTACTTGAATGCAACTCATGAAAAAAATGATTTAATCAGCAAAACCTTTACTAAAATTCAAAATGAAACAGGATAGAATAATGATTTGCAAAATATCAGATGCATTCAAATAAGATAGATACAAATTGAAGACATGAAAAAAAAAACCTAACCATCAAAATGTTTGTTCATTGAATGTCAAAAATGTTCCAAGATTCCAAATTTACAATTGAGGTCTATATATTTCCTTCAATAACCTCACCAAAAATTGAATCCTAACTTTCTTCCAAGAGGAAGCACCCCCCTATGTTCTTCATTCATCCTTCCTTTTATATAATTATAGATCTTAATTCCCAATAACCAATTCAACATAAGATTCTAATTAAATGGTTCTAATCCCATTTATATAGCACAAAAATCAGGATTGAGGTCAAATTGATGAGGTGGCAGCTTTGTTGACTAGAGAATCTAGAAAAATATTGAAAAATCAACAAATATGGAAAATTCATCCCTAAAGTTCCACCTGTACCTCCTAAGTGGTTTACGTTTTAGGGAAACAACTTATCTTCTAGCTAAACGACGCCATTCTTCAAGTGAGTTTTTAATTTTGTTTCCAAATGCCTCACCATTTTCTCAGAAAACGTGTGAAACATCGACTGCAAAAATAGTCACCTACAAGATATTCTGTATTTTTTTCATATTTTATTTGATTCTAAGAATGTGTTTTGATGTTTAATCATTTCCTTGCATTTTATCAAGGTATTCAATATTTGTAGATGGGACCTCCATAGCCTCTTCTTATGTTAGTACATGTGGATGAGATGCTTCAAATATGGTATGTCAAGCATCAAAGAACTGATACCTTGTTTCTACCTTACTTCAATATTTTTCTTTGGACCTTTAATTTCAGAAATCAGTTTTGTTCTTTTTGCAGTATTCTTCATAGGAATATATTTAAGGGCCCTTGGATGTTTCTTCCTTTCTTGGACCACATGGAACAACTTATCTTTGAATATCCAATTAGGATTTGGTCTTTGTAGTCCATAATGTCAATCTTTCTTGCAAAATGAATCTTCAAATGCTCAGTAGTTTATTATCATTAGGATGAAACAACAACACTGCTAAAATCATTGTCTTCTTGTATATGATCTCAATTCATGTTTTACTACCTCTTCCTGCTGAAATATGAGATTTATTTTTCTTGACCTAGTCTCTCTTTCTACAAGGGAAATGTTTTCCTACAACTTTTTCATACCCTTCAATGTGTTGCCTACTTCCCTCAAAACCCTGTTTTTCTTCATAGGAAATGTTTTCTATCTCTTTCCCCCTGGTTCTAAACAGAGAAGTTAAACACCTTTCTTGGGTGGCATATTCTTTATCAGTTTCTTTATATTCTATGCAAATTAAGGTTTCACTTCTATGCAAATGATATTATGAGAAAAATTGTAGAAACAATTAACACAACAGAATCGTGCTATCTCTCTCATATGTCATTTCACAAAATAGCATAAAAACTTTTAATTTTCCCAAATGATATACAAATTGTTTATATCATAATCTGACAACTGAATTAGTTGGAAGTACAAACAGATTTAGCTCATGCTTTGATAATGATAATGCAATCAGCATTAAAAATGATAACATGACATATGGAATGTCTTATCTCTCTGTCAGATCTCTCAAGGTGTTGAAGGAAACTGGCAAAGGTAACCTCAAACCAATCTTTTGGTCGATATATAGCCCTACCAACCAGAGAGGGCTCTCTCAATTGGGAAACCTCAATGATATGACTAAAAAACAATGATCTTAGGCTAGGTATTGGATACAATGACGTTTTTTTATAATAAAGTGGGGGTTTTGCTAGACAATGGGTTTGAAAACCAGGAAACTAGAATAATCACTCTTAAAGATTAGTTGCAGAGGTCAAATAGGGGAAAGGTAGTTGGAAATGTATGTCTAATTGAATATCATTGTAGTGTGATGATTGAGGAAAACAAAGGTAGAGGGTAACTGAGCACTGTAATGTGAATTCACCTGTAGGAATATTGAAACAATTAATTGCCAAATCCTTCAAAACAGAGCATGAAATGAATTTGTTTTCAACAATTGTGATAGATTTAACATAAGAAAAACATGATGAAGATAAATTACATAGAAAAAGAAAACACATGGACAGAAACTCCAACACGATAATCCCTTTAAAAACTTGTTGCAATGTGTATTAAGCTTCTGCAAAAAATTTCTACAATGGCTTCCCAAAAGATTCAAAACAATACTATCCCCCCCCCCCATTTTATTACATTGAGTATACAAATAGATTAAAAACTCAGATCCTAACTCCAAGGGTCGAATCCTTCAAATCAGGATAAGTTTCTTAAAATATTTACAACAAAAACACAAAATCTGGGAGGTTGAACTAATTCCCAAATTTGTCTCAACTGACCTTTGACCTCTTTAATGTATTCAATGTCATCCAAATTTACATAAAAAATAACTATGAACATCCTTATTTGACTCAATTACATCATATTACTTTTTACAATTCGAACTACTACCTTTGACTTCGACCAAAATAGGAAAAATTCAAAAATTTGAAAGTTTGACATAAGCACAACGTCGAAACCTGCAAAAGCGTCATGCCAGTTTCGAGTTGTTTTTGGCCAAATTTTAGGAGTCCATTTTGAATTATGGAAACTAAGTCAACTATCCACAGGTTTCTACTTTCCAATGAACCATCAAACTAGAGAAAATACCAATGGGAAGGCCTTCAAAAACTGAATTTTCTAACCTTACTCAGAAGCACCACATCATGGGTCGCACCGTGCAGAAGGGTCACACTACTCCCAAAATGCAACAACAACCTCGTTTTTTCACAATTTTTTTTCTTTTTGAGTTTGCAAGATGGTGTTGATGGTGTACTTTGGTTAGTAGGCTGACTAGCATAAGACAAAAATAAGTTTTGGGATGGTGATGAGATGGTGATGACCAATGGTAATATAGGAAGTAGTAATGACACCTAGACATGACTCAAGGGTGATTTGATAGACAACACATGTCAAATTTTATTTGTGAAATATAAAAAATTGACCTAAAACCCAACAATAACTTGAAAGATTGCATTTGATTACATTTTATCACTGGAGACTATCAGGAGCTAAAATTGGCTCCAAATGGGGAAGGCAGATCCGTAAGAGGTGTCAAGAACTACAGATCTTTGGGTTCATATATCTGTGCCTTATTCATTGGGAATGGAGTCAGAAACAACTACAAACCTCAAACTGACATTAAATCAA
The DNA here is from genome assembly GCA_009831015.1 of Picea engelmannii. Lineage (NCBI taxonomy): Eukaryota > Viridiplantae > Streptophyta > Pinopsida > Pinales > Pinaceae > Picea > Picea engelmannii. The sequence continues at coordinate 42,201 of ML786841.1, forward strand.
TCTGAAAATTGAACTGCACACTGTCAACCGAAAATGAAAAATGACACCCATACTGAAAGAGATGCTTGACATTGAGCTTTTTCATCACACCTACTCTAATCTACTGCATAATTTCTGATTAGGTCAAATGAAACAATTAATGCAACCATTCAATCATTCTATCCACTGATGGAATTTGATGCACCTGTTTGTTTGTAATCAAAATAGAAATTTTGCAATCCAATACAAAATTGCAAACATACTTAAACTTGATAAGAATGAAAAATTTAATTTCCTTTGTCGGCTCCAAAAAATGTGCAAAAGGATATTCTAATCCATATGCACTAATGTTCAGTTGATCCAAGAGACTTTAAATCTATTCTGGGTGGTCTTAATACCATGAAAATAAACCTTTAGATTTACCCTTACCTTCATGCAATACTAACTTGTAACTATCCTAAGATGATTGCAAACTTCCAAACAAGATCTACAATAATATTTCTACTGAACATAGAAATGAAAATTTCTTCCTCATAAAACTTTCATCATCTTGGTTTTGAATCTCACAGATAGCTAATGGAGAAAAAAATTGTTTTCACAAATCATCTAACACATCATCTATTGGATCATGAAAAACTTGGAAAGACTACTGTAACCTATTACATATGGGTTCCAATAAGACCTCATAATTTTCTATAGGTTGTTCATTCTTTATTGTAGATATACTATGAAATTTTTCTTTCAAAAACTGAAATGTTTGAAAGCATAATGGTAAAGAATTTTCTTGCATCATTTGATCATATATTTGAGTTTATTGCAATTTGAAATTCAATGAAAATCAATGGCTGCAATTCTCAAACTAAGGAATCCCGATCAAGAAATTCATTGTCTTCTTCATTGTCAATATCAACACATAAAGACTGCTAATTTCTTATCTTAGAAAAAATTTCTTTGATGAATTGGAATGAAGCGCAGCATAAGGGAAAAGATCCTTCACTTACTTCGAAATTTTTGGCATTTTCCTCATCTTTGTCATCACAAACATACATCGGTTGATCACTTCATTTTAGTTGTTGAAACGGATCTTCCTCTTCCCACAAGCCAGATTTTGATTTCTCTGCAAAGTTAGCTTCAATTTGGAGAACATAATCATCGTCATACTAATCAAACTTTGGCAAATCATCAAAAGAAAGAATGTCATCAAGCATACATATCGGATCAACAAATCTCTCCTCTGCAAGATGATCTATAAATTTGACTCATTTATTGTCCCTTAATGCATACATAAAGAAATCATTATTAGATCTATGACAACTGGGATAGGAAGGAAACTGTTTCAGATCAACAACTTGTTTTTCTTCAATCAGTGAGACATGGTATTGAACAACATACAACATATTCATTTCTCCTGATGATCTTCTACATCATATATTCCACTGCACTTACCAAAATGTCGATATTTTGCACTAATGATGTTGTGTGCTCTACATCTATGTTCTCCCTCTCTTCAGCCTTCAACTTTTACCTTTTGATTAGCAGATTAGCCTGTACATATGTGACACTGTTTCACATCTCTTCAAGTTTTGCAAGGTTCCTTTCTCTCAGCTAAAACTCCATTTCCAGATCAAAGACTTCTGGATAATGCAATACAGTTGAGCTAGGAGGAGGTATTATATTAGCAGACATCAAACAATAGACTTGGTTGAATCTAGAAGAAAAATATTGTACTGCCTCCCCTGGCTGTCTTTTCAGTCGATTATACTCTTCTAGAATCAATAAAGGGTTCTCTTTGACCACCCACTTGTCGAGGAAAAATTTGACAAACTACGGGAAATCTTAGATGCTCGCAGTAGGCAGGTTTTTGAACCAACTCTTAACTTTGCCATGCAAAGAAAGAGAAAAACACCTAATACTGACATCCTCTTCATCAACTTAAAAAAGGTCGAGAAAAGTCTCAAAATTATGCATATGTCTCTCAGCAGTGATGTTGTCACATTCACCATCAAACCTCAGTAGATATAGGTAATGACTTTCAGGGAAATCATGGAATATAGGAGTTAAAATCATAGGCTTATATTTATTTGGGACTATAGAAGGTGTAAGAGTACGTACAATAGTTGTAGAATTAGTTTTGATCTCTTCAAGATCATCATCTTGAAAAGGATATGTACAAGTTTCAGGTAAGAGGTCGTGATCTTGATCAAAATAAAAGGGAAACTCTGTACTTACATTCCTCAAATAGGCAATATCAAATGCAGTACCTTTATCATCTTTTTCATACAACAAACTATGGAAAACGTTCAGGGAAATTTCAATAAAGGAAAAGAAGTAGTCTATAAGAAATCATATTATATCTTGAATGCAATTCCATTTTGAGTAACTGAATTTTGCGTATGATCCTTCCACATTCCTGTTGGCAAGGTTGATCCTTCAGTGGAGTCTTTAAATCAAGTTGATTGGAGTCGCCAAAAAGTGAATGATTCAGTATTCTTATGTGCATTTGATCTTTGTTCACCATCAACAAATGAGATATAGGTCATTATCATTCTTTCCCGGGGAAGATAAAGCTTTCATTCCCCAACAACAGCGCCAAAATGTTATCTCTCTGTCAGATCTCCCAAGGTTGTGAAGGAAACTGGAAAAGGTAACCTCAAACCAATATTTTGGTCAGTATCTAGCTCTACCAACCAGAGAGGGCTCTCTCAATTGGTCAACCTCAATGAGATGACTAAAAAATAATGATATTAGGCTATATATTCGGTACAATGAGGATGTTTTATAAGAAAGTGGGGGTTTTGCTGGACAATGGGTTTGAAAACAAGGAAACTAGAATAATCACTCTTAAAGATCAATTGCAGAGCTCAAACAGGTGCAAGGTAGATGGAAATGTATATCCAATTGAATATCATTGTAGTGTGATGATTATGGAAAACAAAGGTAGAGGGTAAGTGAGCATTGTAATGTGAATTCACCTACAGGAATACTGAAACAATTAATTGCCAAATCCTACAAAAAAGATCATGAAATGAATTATGTTTCAACAATTGAGATAGATTTAGCATAATAAAAACATGGGATTAAGATAAATTACATAGAAAAATAAAACACATGGACACAAACTCCAACACAAGAATCCGTGTAACAACTTGTTGCAATCTATATTAAGATTCTACAAAAATATGCTACAATGCCTTCCCAAAAGCTTCAAAACAATACTATCCCCCCACCTTTTGATTACATTGAGTATACAAATAGATGAAAAACTCATATCCTACCTCCAAGGGTTGAATCCTTCATATTAGGATCAGTTTTCTAAAATATCTACAACAAAAACACAAAATCTGGGAGGTTGAACTAATTCCCAAATTTGTCTCAACTGACCTTTGACCTCTTTAATGTATTCATTGTCATCCAAATTTACATCAAAAATTACTATGACCATCCATATTTGACTCAATTACATCATATGACCTTTTACAATTCGAGCTACTACCTTTGAATTTGACCAAAACAAGAAAAAATTGAAAATTTGAAAGTTTGATAGAAGTGCAGCGTCCAAAACTGCAGAAGCATCACGCTAGTTCAAGGTTGTTTTTGGAAAAAAAGTAGGAGTCCATTTTGAGTTATGGAAACTAAGTCAAGTATCCCCACATGTCTAGTTTCCAATGAACCATCAAAATCGAGAAAATACCAATGGAAAGGCCTTCAAAAAGCTGAATTTGCCAACCTTACACAGAAGGGTTGCATCGTGGGTCGCACTGCTCCCAAAATGCAAAAAAGCCCTCGTTTTTTCACAATTTTTGCTCTTTTTGAGTTTGTAGGATGGTGTTGACGGTGTGCTTTGGCTAGTAGGTTGAATATCATAAAAAAACAAGACATTCTAGGATGGTGATGACCAGGTGTAATATAGGAAGTAGTAACGACACCTAGACATGACTAAAGGGTCATTTGACAGACAAGACATGTCAAATTTTATTTGTGAAATATAAAAATTTGACCTAAAACCCAAAAATAACTTGAAAGATTGTATTTGATTTCATTTGATCACTTGCAACTATCAGTAGCTAACAAAATGATAATAGGAAACTGTAACGAACCGCCTCGTTACGACAACCATTCTAGTACACAGGTGCAATTTTTTTTTTTTTTTTTTTTTTTTTTTTTGTGTTGAAGGTGTGTGCGCGTGTGGAAGTAGCAACACAGTGAACTGTACGATGACACTTGACTAACAACAAGACTCAACACGAGGTTCATCACAAGAACGCTGAACGCCTCGATGAGAACCATCACAACACAACCATAGGCAAGGGTGCGCACTGCAGACACTCAGCTCAAGGTAAATCTGACCACTAAATACGACTGACCTCCCGCCTTTCCTACCCTGCAAGGTTAGGACCTCCAAGACACATAAGCAACGCTCAAGCCCGGTTTCCCATCGTCTTTAACCATTTAAGGTCTCAGGGCTGGCGACTGTTCTGAGGAACCTGGAGGTGTCTACATCCCACCGACACAACGGACCAAGAAACCAACTGACCACAATCAAGTGCAAAAATAGCCAAGAAGAGCAAGTGCGCCCCATACAGAAGGTGCACGACAAGGTCTCGGACAACGAACGTTAAATAACTGACAAGGCAATGTCTAAGACTCCTCCGTGAATGAATATTAGTCGCGTTGTCCATTATCTCACCTTGCCTCCAAGCTTAATACCATACCTACCATGACCTTACAATATTGCGTTAAAACATCATTAAGGCATTCAACTTAATCAATTTTTAACAATGCATCTAACTAGTATTATTGTTGCAGTGAACATTATTAACATTGCGCTTTAAACGTTATCATTTACATTTCAATTAAACAACACTACCAATATACACCATGCTTTTATTCAACTTAACAATTATTAGCAATGCAACTTACTAGTATTATTGTCGTAGTAAACATTATTAACATTGCGCTTTAACGTTATCATTTAGATTTCAATTAAACATATACTAACAATATACACCATACTTGAAAAGGATATCCTAATTAGAAGGGGCAAGAATATAATATAACCCTATTAATGCCATAGTTTCTTGAATAATCGAAATTGACAAATATGTTAAAAGACATGGTAATACTTATTTCGAGACCGTACTTAGCCAACAATAATAACAGGTAAGCATAAAGATTGTCAACCTGTGAATAGCTTCATACATGAAATAAATCAACATAACCTCACCCCCTAATTTACATTATAGCCTCAAGGGCAGCAATGGCAACACATCATTGGAAGACAATGTCATGCATCAAATTTGAATTGGCAAACTAATTTAATAAAAATTTATGACCCGAACACGGGTAATTAAAGGGTCCGGCATCTAACAATTTAAATATCAATAACTAAAATCTCAATTGACTAGAGAGGTCACTAAGGAAAAACTTATAAAACACTAAGCATCATCCATCAATCAAATGCATTAGGTGCATGACCTCTTGTATAAAGTGAGACTTAGATTAAATGAATTCTTTATTTTGCCATTTCATCACGCCTTATCTCATTTTATATTCAAAATCCTTAATCTAAATTTTATAATAATAAATTCAAGACTCTAATTAGTTGTGGACTTGAATTTTATCAATCCTCGCCAAAAGTTGGGAATGTTGCATTCATTTCACGGTTGACTTATTATTACTTAAATTTTAAATTTTGATACCCCAACCGGGTAAACAGGGCGACCTTAATATAATAAAATTGACGGACAGTCACAACTATCATAATCCACTGACATTAATATAAGAATCCGTCGTTCCAGATGTCAATACAGAGGTAGCATTATAACTATGGGAACGTCAATACGAATAACATTGCCTCCTCACTGCCACGACATTCTGTGAAATATTGATTCTAAACTGAATAAAGTTAGAGACAGTAGTTTAAGGACCCAATTTAAAAACCAAAGGATTCCAACGTGGAAATTAGCCGTAAATTTGGACGACACTAAACTGCACATAATTATATATATACCTTTTTGGGTTTAAAATGCAGGGTTCTAAAACTCGGGTCAACGCTTCTTCATGAGATATACATAACGCAGACCCAATCAATGCAGAGACGTTAGTCACAGCGGTATGGAGGCACGATTTTAGACACAGCAGTATGGAGGCACGATTTTAGACACAACAGGGCAGACCCACGCATTTATATATGTAGAGATAAACCGCCGAAAGGCATGCCACTTTAAAAAAACAGTAAAACGCTGACAGCGCTTGGTAACTACAGTTAAAACGCAGACCCTTTTAGCAACTGCAATTAATTAAACGCAGAGTAAATGCACCAACTATCCTACGTGCCCGCTGGTCATTGACATTCTAAAATTGTAAGCATTCACTCGGCGCTACACTCCACGTCGGTTAAGCATTAAAATATGCACTCTGAATTTCTCAATTTTTATGATCAGTTCCATTTATAGTCTTATCCCCGAATCAAGCGCAAAAGGAAATAACACCCCCACCATTACCTTCCGTGACTAAAGCATTGAAAAATGCTACGGACTCAGATTTTCCCAACAGCAATACAATACAGTTATAATGACACTACCCAGCCAATATAATATTTTATATAAACGTAAAATAGAATTTGGTGATATTAAAAACATTAATTGATAAAAGTCTCCTTCAGGTTCTATATGGATTCACGATAAGAAGGTTCTAACACAAAGTTTTCTATCGAAATAAGGCAACGTAATACTCATATTAGATCGTGCAGTGGATTTGGGCAGTGGAATTGCTTCCATCTGATTTGTCCTAATACATAAGCTTTTCTCCTTGATTTGCGCGAGTTGTCCTCAGCTAGACGGATTACGAATTGTAAAAGACTTCATATTTTAAATATAAAAGTGCGTAAATTTTTCTTGGAAAAATACTCATATTCAATTATATTATGGATAGAAATCTCTTCATGGTTTTAATGCTTTATACTACTTCACAATATCAATGATAAATTGTGATACATTTAACAAATGGTTTAAATTTCAATTGCGATTTTGTAAAATCCAAAAGGTTGTATTCAATGGGATAATCACCGCAATATCATAACCGCCGTATCCTAACAACGATATAATAGGAACAGCGATTAA
>ML786841.1:51867-64373 GCA_009831015.1 Picea engelmannii
AACTATCGAACAAAAATGGAAACTGCTGGCGCATATCATATGCGTCCTCCCAGGTCGCCGAGTGTGGACTATAACTGTCCCACTGGACCTTGACCTGGTCTACCGTTCGACGTCGTAACTGTCGAACGCGATGATCTAGAATGATAATAGGAAACAACCATTTAATAAATATGTTTTCATGTTTTCATATATGTTGTCACGATATCCAAATCTTGAATGCACCTTTAGTAATGATGTTTTTTATGCGCTACAAGAATGACATCATTCTTGCAGCTAACCCATTTATCCTTTCAATTTTCTAAAGAAAAACCTTTAATTTGAAAATGTGAAACAAACTATTTATGACATGACACATTTTAACTCGTGCAATGACTTATAAACATACCTTATACGAATCAAATGAAACTAATTTCAAGCAAAGGTAATCACACCAAAATAAACAAATAAAATAAAGTGTAAAGAAAATGAAGAAAATTTAGACCTAGGAAAACGTTTATGAATTGATAGGCTAGGTTTAGAATCATAGGGAAGTTATGTAGTTTTAGGGCTAACATTGGCTTCATATGGGGATAATGTTCTCCTTGTGAGACATTATGAACTACAAACCAATACTTATTTCATTCCATTTATGTAACTTGCAACCCAGGAACTATGTTCTGTTTATCTGCTCTGACATATTCCTTATTAATATAGACAATCCATTCTACATATTGAGATACCAAATTTCTACAAACTTAATTGCACATCAATGTCTCCATTTGGCTATGGAGTCCTTATTCTATTTTATTTTACACCAAACCAAACTCAAACAATAATCTTGAAACTGCAAACTGAAAATTGAAAACCAATTCTTGTGAAGTGATTTTATTTATATATACATTCTACTCTAACTAGATGAAATTGTTTTCTCAAGTGATATCAAACTTCTATTGCAACCATTCAAGAAGTTGATCTACTAACCAAATTTCTTGAAAATGCTTTGCCAAAATAAAAATTTGAAAATGAAACGATAACTCAGTCTAAAATTGAACCCCATACTTGAAGTGAAACCATGACCAAGGATTGAAACTAAGAAAATATTTTAAATATGCAGCCATGAGATCATAGAAATCATGGAAAGTTACATCTTCCTGTTGTTTAAGATGAATGAGTTGTTCACCTCTACTGGCTTTTTTTTTTATCTTTGACTCTTGAATCTGATGCTCATGATTGACGATGTCAGTTAACTATGTGCTACCTTTGAGAATCACAATGAAAATCTTCTCTTGAAATAATTCTTCTTGTCCCATCATCTCTGAAGAAACAAATAAAAATTTATCTTATGAATCTTCCATATCACTTCCTTTAAAGTCATTCAATAAAGGATGATTGTTATAAAAATCTATCTGGGCTAATGCAAATATATGATCCTTTGAATGACCTGAATACTCATCAAATATGGATGGATCTTCATTGAAGTTTGGATAAATAACTTTATCATTACACAAACTATTAGAAACATCTAATATAATATCAAATGTACCTACAATATGGGTGTCATCAGCTCCATCTGCAAAATTATCCTCATGAAAATTAGTAAGAAAGTTCATATCACAATCATCCTTATACTCATGTCTATAAAATCGTTGCACTATATATAAAACACCATCTTGTTGATGTAAATTTTCTATATCTTTGACAATAGAAAAATATGACTCACTTATTTCAAGATCTAGAGAAAAACATGAATCTAAAAATGATGCATCAACACATTGAAACAAATTAAAGTCCACATCTAATCTTTGTTGTTCATATTCCTCATCCAGTTCTTATGCATCCACATATTCATCCCAAATATAATATGAGAGCATTCCACAAGTTTGAAGGTTATGTTCAATCTCCTCAGCATCAGTAAAAATCTGTTGCAAAGTTAAAGGATTCCTCTCTCTAAGATAAAAATCTGATGGGATGTTGTGTAAAACACCCTAGTAGCAGTTTCATATGGTCAAATATCAATAGGCATATTGAGATAAAAGTTCTCAAATATCCTATTAAAGTTGACAATAGTCTCATCCCTCCTCCTATTCATGGAACTAAACTCAGAAAGATACTTCTCATAAGATTTTTTCTCACCCCAATATCTAAGGAAAAGATCATGAAAATATACCCATGAGCCTATTGAATCACTCATCAATTTTCTAAACCATAGCCTAGAATTTCGATGTAAATACTAGGAGAATGTTCTCACAAACACATCCTCATGAATGATTTCAAATTTGTATGTGAAACATTAAAAGAATTCCATGTCTTTATTAGCTATAACACGATCTTCTCCATTAAACCTAGCAATATACTCTAGAAAATTAGGAGGAAAATCATGGAGGATAAATGGAATATTAAGATATTTGTAACCCTCTCGAATCTTGGACTAAACTTTAGTGAGTTAATGACAAGGTACAACAATGATTGCATGATGTAGTGAATCAACTTCAGTATCAACAGGTTGATAAAATGGGTTATCTTCAAGAGGAATTGAAATATGAATAGCATGATCCTCATATGGTTCATATGAAGGAAATGGATCAAGTTCAACAATGCAAGAAGAGGAAAAATCCCCTTTCCTCAAGCAAAAATATACGACTGCAGGTTTATGTTCATGTAGGTATACAAAGCAAAGGATAATTCTTTTGACATGCAACGTGAAATATAAGAAAGAATTTATGAAAATAAATGTAATCTAATGGAGGAAACTCATAAGTTGATACCTAGTCTTTCCCTTCTGCCTTTTCATTTCTCTGTTAACAGGGCTCATCCTCCAATGGAGTCTTTTGATCATGGAGTTGTCAGGTGAATAATATGTAGTCACAATTATGTGTCTAACTCTCATTCACCATCAAGAGCTAGCTCTGATCATTGCCATTCTCCCAGAAAATAATTTCTTCGTTACTTCGTTCCATGACAATGACACCAAAATATGTTATCCCTAAAGTTGTCCCTAACTGCTAAGGGGAAAGCTAGGGAACCTCAATTATTGCAATGGTTTCTTGTATTTTAAGATTGGTTTAAATTTGGATTTAAGAATAATGTTATCAGAGTAAGTTTAAGGATAAAAGCTTTGAGTACATTTTTTTAAATCAAGTCACCAACAAAATTCATCTTAGTCAAAGGAATTCAATGTGACGCATTAGATAAATGGAGATAAAATAGATGAAAAAGAATCTACAAGTTAACAATTTGTCTACTTACAAAGAAGAATTTAAGGTTACAAATAATATTTAGAGACATGAAAGAATTACTTGAATACAACTCCTTAGAAAATTGATTTAATAAACAAAAACTTTACTGAAATTCATAATGAAACATGACAGAACAATGTTTTGCAAAAATCTAAGATGTATTCAAATATGATAGATACAAATTTAATACGTGAGCGGAAATAGCATAATTATTAGAATGTTTGTTCATTGAGTTCAAAAAATGTTGCAAGCTTCCATATTTACAATTCATGTCTATATCTTTCCTTCAATAACCTCCCCAAAAAATGAATCCTAACTTCCTTCCAAGAGGAAGCCCCCCCGCCCCCCTTTGTTCTTCATTCATCCTTCTTTTTATTAAATTACAAATCTTAATTCCAAATAACCAAATAAAACTAAGATTCTAAATAAATGGATCTAATCCCATTTCTGTAGCACAAAATCAGGATCCATGTCGAATTGATGAGTTGGAAGCTTTGTTGACTAGAGAATCTATAAAAATCTGTAACAATTAGGAAATCTGGAAAACTCATCCCTAAAGTGGCACATGTACCTCCTAAACAGTTTACTTATTAGGGAAACGACCTATGCATTAGCTAAAGAAGATCATTCTGCAAATATTTTTTTAATGGTTTTTCTAAATGCCTCACCATTTGCTCGGAAAACGTGCACAAAGTTGACTGCAAAAACAATCACGTAAAAGAAATTTTGTATTTTTTCGAGATTTTCTTCAATTCTGAGTAGGTGTTTTGATGTTTAATCCTTTACTTTCATTTTATCAATCTCTTCAATATATGTATATGGGACCTCAATATCCTCTTCTTCTATTAGTACATGTGGAAGAGATGCTTCAAATCTAGTATCTCAAGCATCAAAGAACCGATACTATGTTTCTTCCTTACTTCCATCTTTTTATTTGGACCTTTAATTGCATAAATCATTTTTTGTCTTTCAAAAGGCCTCTTCATAAGAATATATTTAAGTATCCTCTTGGTTGTCTCTTCCTTCCTTGGACCATGTGTAAGAGTTGATATTTGAACCTCCGATTGGGATTTGGTATTTGTCATCCATAATGTCGATCATGACTACAAAATGAATCTTCAATTGCTTTGTATTTTATTATTAGTAGGATGAAACAACAACACTTCTAAAATCATTGTATTCTTTTAGATGATCTCAATTCATGTTTTACTGGATCTTCTTGGTGAAAGATGATTTATCATTTTCTTGACCTAGTCTCCCTTGTTAAAAGGGAAACATTTTCATGCAACTTTTTCATACCCTTCGATGTACTTTCTACTTCCCTCAAAACCCTAGATTTCTTGATAGGAAATTTTTTCTGTGTCTTTCCCCATGGTTATAAATGAATACATTGACCACCTTTCTTGGGTGAAATGTTCTTTATCATTTGTTTGTTATTCTATGAAAATTAAGGTTTCACTTTTGTGCAAACGAGACTAGAAGAAAACTTTTATAAACTATTAACACAATAGAATCATGTCATCACTCTAATATGCCATTTCACAACATAACATAAAATATTTGAATTTTCCCAAATGATATATGAATGGCTTAGATCATAATACGACAATTGAATTCGCCAGTAGTACAAAAAGATTTAGATCATGCTTTGTTAATGATAATATGATCACCATTCAACATGATAATATAAAGTATGTAATGATAAAAGGAATCGACCATTTAATAAATATGCTTGCATGATTTCAGATATGTTGTCACGATCTTTGATTCTTGAATGCACCTTTAGTAATGAATTTTGTGTGTGTGCTAAAATAATGACATCATTCTCGCAACAAACTCATTTATCCTTTAATTTTTTTAAAGAAAACCCTTTAATTTGAAAATGTGAAAAAAACTCTTTTTGATGTGACACATTTTAACCCTCGCAATGACTTTATACCTTATAAGAATCAAATGAAACTAATTTCAAGTGAAGGTAATCACACCAAAATAAACAAATAAAAATAAAATGTAAAGCAAATGAAGAAAATTTAGACCTAGGAAAAGGTTTATGAATGAATAGTATAGGTTTAGGAGCATATGGAAGTTATGTATTTTTAGGGACTAACACCCTCTATGTTTGTCCATATGTCTCAAGGTGATGCATTGTGCTAAATTTTAAACTTGTTTAATACACTTTGAATATCCCTTTCCAAAATTTCGAGTTGAACTTAGAATCTTTTTCAGAAAAAGTTCTCTTAGGTACACCATGTAGCGTACCAAATTCTTGCATGTATATTTCATAAATGTTGGTTTCCTTGTGAGATGAATTTAATGGAATAAAATGGTAAAATTTAGTAAGCTTGTTCACCACCACCATAATAGAATCATGCTACTTATCATTCCTAGACAACGTAGTAATGAAATCCATGGTCACAACTTCCCACTTCCACTCAGGGATGGTAAAATGTTGTAGTGAACTAGCTAGATGCTTGTGCTCAACGTTGACCTTTCGAAATTCAATTCATCTAGCAATAAAATCAACAAATTTATTTTTCATTCTTGGCCAATAGTTATGTTTTTTTACTGTGAAAATTATACTCTGGTAGCCTCAGTGTCCTACATAAGAAACCTTATGTATCTCTGATAATATCAAACTTTTCAACTCCTAATCATTTGGCACACAGACATTGCATCTATACACAATGTTCCATCCTCTTTTAGATCATAACCTTCCAAATTCGACTATGACATACCTTGTTCTAAAGTCACCTTTATGTCCACATAACCATGATATGATTTGGAAACTTCTAAAATATTGTCACAAAAATTTGATTTGTACATGATAAGGTTGTAGCATGCATATCGTTCACCTTCTTTCTCAGTGCGTCATCCACCTTGTTATATTTTTCTCGGATATGATTTATGTCAAATTCATTCTCGCTGAGGAATTCTAACCACTGATTTGTCTATCATTTAAATTTGGTTGTCCAGAAATATAATTCATACCACTATGGTTTGTTCTCGGCTCAAATATTTTACCCATGAGATAGTGTTGCAACATCTTCAGGGCATGAACTATGGATGCTAATTCTAAGTCACAAGTAGCATAAAACCTTTCATTCTCTTTTAACATTACTGATTCATAACACATCACATTACCAAGCTGGCTAAGGACTCCATCGACCCCTTCCTTGCATGCATCCATTAATAGAATAATGTCTTCATCTTAATCAATAATTATCAAAATTGGTGCACTTGTCAACAAACTCTTAAATTGTTGAAAACTTCTTACACAATTTAGAGTCCATGAAAATAGAACACCTTTCTTTTGCAAGGATGTAATTGGATGTGCAATCTTTGAGAATCCTTCAATAAACCTTTTGTAATAATGTGGAAGTCCCATAAAAGACCTCACCTCTGCAAAATTTCTTGGTGTTGGCCATTCCTCAATGAATTTTAGCTTTTCCAAATCCACAGTTATTCCTTCCTTGGAAATGATATGACCCAAATAATGAATATGACATTTGTAAAATGAGAACTTGCTCAAATTTCCATGAATTTGATGCTCCCTCAGTTCTTGTAACACCATCCTCAAGTGTTGCATGTTCTCTTCCTCACACTTTGAGTAAATAAGTTTGTCATCCAGAAATACAATGACAAACTTATATAAGTAATTTCTGAAAAATCCATTCATCACGAACATGAAGACAACTAATGCACTTGAACACCCAAATGGCACCATTGTGAACTCATAATGTTTATACCTCATTTTAAATTAAGTATTGCTAATATATTCTTCTTTAATTCTCACTTGGTGATATTCATATCTAGGATCAATATTTCAAAATATATATGTTCCTTTTAGCTGATCAAAAAGGTCATCTATCCTTGGAAAAGAATATTTGTTCTTTACTCTTACTTTGTTCAAGTTCCCAAATTCGATATAAAGTCTTAGTGTACCATACTTCATCTTCATGAAAAATATTGGGGCACCCCAAGGTGACACACTTGGGCATATATAACCCTTCTGTATAATCTCTTCAAGTTACATCTGCAACTCTTTCAGCTATGGCATACTCATCCTATGAGTATTGGATATGGGTGTTTCTCCCAACATCAAATTTATAGAGAAATCAATATCTCATTTCGGTGGCAACCCCAGTCTCTGTTTAAAGACATCCTCAAGATCCTTCATTACTATGAAACATTCAATATTTTGAATTTTATCCTTAGGTGCCTCTTCCATGTGCATTGGAAATACTTGACATCATTTCTTGTAACTTTTCTTCAATTGAAAGGATGAAAATTATCTGATAATTATAACTCTTGGAATGCCTTGAATTGTTCGTAAGTCTCCTCCCTCATAAAAACAAGTAAATGTATTATTGTAATAGTCTATAACAACATGATGTTGGTCCAACCAATACATACAAATGAGACAATCATATGGGCGCAAAGGTATGATATTCAAATCAGTGTTTGTGCCCAGTTCTTTCATTTCCATTGGACATGCCTTAACCATATCATTAATTTTTCTTTTTTTCTCCTATAGCTAACTAAACCAACCAAAGTTTTCAAAACTTTCGTCTTGGCAATTGGAATCTTTCCACATTCTTAGGATCTAGGTAACTATGACTACATCGTGACTCAATTAAAATAGAAATAGGTTGGTCATTAATCTTACCTTTCACTTCAATCATGTGCGACTGAAACTCAACTTGCTAGTTATCTAGGGTTGCATAAAGCCTTTGTACATTTCTACCCATGTCTTCAATTGTCGTACCTTGTTGTACATTGTTCACAGTCCTTGTTTTTTCCCCTCTTTGAGAGAAATCTCTACACATATGATCTCCTACACAATCCCAACATTGAATAGGTTGTTGCCTTGGATTTTTCCCCACTATCTCCATCATTCTCATCTCATTGGGAGTTTTTTTTCCTTGTGCATTATTTGTAAAAAATGGTGGCTTAGCCCCTTTCTTCCTCTATTCCACTTTTATTTTCATCCTCTCTTCCCAAGCCTTTTGGAAATTTGGTCTTCCCCTTTATTGATCATAAAGACAATTAGCACGCTTTATTATTTCCTCCAATGTATTACGGTCATAATATTGTATATTGTCATTGATAAATGACGCCAACCAAATCAGGTACCTATGAAGTTTTACTTGCTCATCCCTTATGAATGTGACATACTTCAACATCTCTAAAAAAATTCTTTCATGCTCATCTATTGTCATACTCCCAAGCTTGATTTCAAATAACTCCTTCATTTTCCTGTAATAGTATCGCTTGGTTAAGTGTTTCTTTTGAAAATACCTCTTGAACTCCCTCCAAGTAACCTTTTTCTCATCGATGTGTTTCACTTGCATGAACTGATCCCACCACATTGATGATTTTCCTTTTAGTTGATAGATGGAAATTATTCCTTCTTCCTGTGCAAAATAATTATGCAACTAGAAGTACTTCCTCACAGCCATCAACCAAGTCTTCGCATATTGATCATTGTTGTTCTCACCTTCAAATATAGGAGGCTTGATCTTATTCATTTCACCCTGTAGCTCATCCACCCCAATCCTTCTCTTATGATTTCTGACAGAAGATGGACTTGAGCTACTGCATTCTTTTCTAAATGAATTCTTTGGTGAGTGGTGATGATGTCTATCAAAACTTATTGCTTCTCTTATTTTCTCATCATGAGACCTGCGACTTCTTGACCTACTTGAATCTGTCTCCTTATCCATTTTCTTTTCTATTTTGTCCAAGATTTTCATCAACTTGATATTGAAGTCATATTTTTTCACCTTGGCTTTTGTAAGTGTCTAATTATCATATTTTTATCTTTGGACATTGTTTTGCAGACCCTTTATGGTTTCTACCAAATTTATGCACTCTTGCTTGCATTTTGTACCATCAGGACCCAAAACGACATACAAATCTATGGATTCATCAGCATGGCTAAA
Source organism: Picea engelmannii (assembly GCA_009831015.1). Lineage (NCBI taxonomy): Eukaryota > Viridiplantae > Streptophyta > Pinopsida > Pinales > Pinaceae > Picea > Picea engelmannii. The sequence goes on from ML786841.1 coordinate 61,025, forward strand.
ATCTCTCTCTACATCTGCCATGTTTGTTTTTACTTTCTATGCTAATTTTTTCCTACTCTAATTGTTGATAATTCTGCAAAATATGCAGACAATAAGATTTGTTAGATGAATTCATGAGACAACTTCATGAAAAATATGCACCATTTTGTCAGAATCATTTCTTATCAATCCCATTTGCACATTGAAATTCAACATGTATCAATGTGTGATGTCAATTTTCAACATATACAATGTGTGTTAGTATTTTAGATGCACCAAAAACATTTCTTCGTGTAACCCCCAATATTTAATGCACACAATCGTGCACCATTATTGACTACGTAGTTCCAATGTTTCATTTTGCAATGTCCAAAATTTAGTGCACATACTTGTGCATTCTTATTTTAGGTGCACCATTGTCATGCTATAATTCTAAATTTGGCCACTTATCAGTACAATTTTTTCCTTAAATAGAAACTCAACCCTTGTAGGCTAAATGTGGAAACCATATCTCTGATACCACAATGTAACATCCCCATTACTAAATGGCTCTGATACCACAATGCAACATCCCCATTACCAAACTGTTATGATACCACAATGTAACATCCCCATTATCAAACTGCTCTGATACCAATATTATAACATTACCTAGCCTACTACTGAGTAATGTTACTCCAAAATCCAGTGTGCATAATCCACTCTATAACATGAGTCTACGCAGTAATACTTGAAGTAATGTGCTCAATCACAAGCCAATTCATGCCACACAACTTATAACAGTGGGAGTAACACAATGGCACTGGATGCCCAAGCATACTGAACACACCACTTTACTATGTGTGTATTATATACTGAACATGAGATCACTACTGTGTGTGTAACCATTCTTCCGTCACATGCCATTTTTTTCCTCCTTGTGCACGCAAATTGATTCCATGTGCACACAAGTGAATCCAACCTCTGGTGCATACAAAGTATTCTCTACACAAATAAACATTCTAACCTCGTCTTGAAGACTTATATCCAATGTCATAAGGTTAACTTGCAAGAAAACTAAGAACAATGGTCATACTCATGCATGACTATAGATATTGTCTATCTGAACCACACTTACATGTACAAGAAACATAATACATAATAACAAGAATTTAACCCATATTAAACACAAATAATTAATCACATAGTAAATGAGACAAGAACATAAAGACACTTATCTTTTATGAAAATTAAACAACTGCGTGCAAAACTCAGACGTTCCTCTGAGCCATAAACTTTGTTTCTCCTATACTTTCAACAATAGGTCACCCCCTATCTAGGGCTTAACTCCACCAGGGAAAACATCATTCCTAATACCAAGATAGGGTCTAACAATCAACAAAAAATTTCACCCCAAGGTTCCCACTACTGCGATTATCCTATAATCTCACATTCCCCACGTGTTAGTGAGACCCAATGAAGTGTGCCCCTTCTCTTCTCAGAAATACCTGAGTTTCCCCAATTCACTTATAGGATTCCAACATTAGGCTAGACATGAACACCCATAGCACTGCAACTAATGACCAACACACCAGGGAACAATTCCCAACAAAACTCTCACTTGGAGAGAATTCTCATAGGTATGAAAACCCTCCTCTTCGGCAGTGCATCTCTCAGCTAGAGAGACTTCTCAAAGGCCTACCAACCCACCTCTTTGATAGAAAAACTCTAGTTAAAATAGAATAAACACCTACAATAGTTTCTCTATAGATAATGTAATAGTCTTCCTTCTTAGATAGTCTGACCCCCTTTGAACATAAAATGAATCACCAAATTTCCCCAAATGAGTTCTTCCTCTACTAAATTGCCCCCAAATAAGATAAGGCCAACAATATATATATTTCATGCCTTAAATTGGACACTTTTCACCTTTAGAAGTTTACGTCCTAGTACTAAAGAAGAAAAGGATTAATTTTGAGTAGTTGAAGTATTAGTTTATTTAAAAAAAAAAAACACATTTGTGTATTTACTTACTCATAAATGTTCAGTATATTGGAGGGATATATATATATAAGATCAATCTCTATGGATAGGTAATTCCCATGCACTTAATCAAGTGTGCACAATACTATGAGATGTATGCACCCTTCCTTTCATAATAATCATGGCGCACTACTCAGGTGTGCGCAAAATGAAAACTCGATATTAATGGCTCACTAGTATATATATACAATTAAAAACGGTTTGGATTAGGACATTACAAAAATATCTAGGAGAAACAAAACAAATTTTGGGCATAGAAATACACAAAGATATGAAATATGGTAAGCTTTAGTTATCACAAAAAAAATATGTGGAGAAAATACTATGATATTTAGTACAAATAATGTGAGATCAATAAATATTCCTTTGGATTCCCATTTTAATTTTTCATCAAGTTTATGTCCTAGTACTACAGAAGAAAAGGATTAATTTTCAACAGTGCATCTCTCAGTTAGAGAGATTTATCAAAGGCCTACCAACCCACCTCTTTGATAGAAAAACTCTAGTTACAATAGAATAAACACCTACAATAGTTTCTCTGTAGATAATGTAATAGTCTTCCTTCTTAGATAGTCTGACCCCCTTTGAACATAAAATAAACGACCAAATTTCCCCGAATGAGTTCTTCCTCTACTGAATTGCCCACAAATACAATAAGGCCAACAATATATATATCGGATGCCTTAAATTGGACACTTGTTACCTTTAGAAGTAGCATTATCCACTTGGTGAACCGTTCCCATCCCTCTAGAACTTAGGATAAGTAAATATCTATAAACTACACATTTAGGAAATATTAATTAAATATTCCCGAGGAGTTATGTCCCCACCCCCCTTTTCCCTTTTACGGTGGAATTATCCACTGCATTGTAACAACCCTCCTAGTTAGGACAACTACTCCAAAAATAGGTGCAATTTTTTTTTGTTTGTTTAAGTGTGTGCGGGCGTGTAGAAGAACAACCCCCTCGATCCTATATCACCACTCAAACCAACAAGACACAAGTAGGATGAACATAATCAAGACGACACGACATATCATAGTGACAACAAGAAATAAACACCCCTGGACACAAGGCGTGCAACCAGCAGCAGTAAGCAGAAAAAGACACCAGGGGTTAGGCACAGTAATGTCACAGAATGAAGGAATCCAACAGTAGAGTCACAGTCGTGGAACTGTGCCTTTAAACAGCCCGAGACTCTTGATACGGCACTGGATTCCTTCTACCGGATTTACACATAGACATAAATACTAAGCTACAAGAGGTGTCTATATCCCGTCCGACACGAACAGACCACGCAATACAGTACCACCAAGTGCTGCAAAGCAGGGACAATCATGACCTCTACG
>ML786841.1:84984-111821 GCA_009831015.1 Picea engelmannii
ATTCAATGTTTATGGCTAAGTAATCCCCATGCACTTACTTAAGTGCGTACAATACTATGAAATGTATGCACCTTTCCTTTCATAATAATCTTAGTGCACTACTCAGGTCTGTACAAAATGAAAACTTGATATTAATGGCTCACTAGCATATATATACAAAACAAAATTTGGGCATAGAAATACACAGAGATATGAAATATGGTAAGCTTTAGTTATCACATAAAAAATGTGGAGAAAATACTATGATATTTAGGACAAATAATGTGAGATCAATAAATACTCCTTTGGATTCCCATTTTAATTTTTCATCAAGTTTATGTCTTAATACCGAAGAAGAAAAAGGATTATATGTCTCATGTACCATATGCTAGCACAATAGGAATTTTAATGTATGTGATGGTACGTAGAAGACAATATATTTCACATCCAGTTGGTGTTGTTAGTAGATAAATAGAAAATATAGGTAGAGAACAATGGGAAGTAGTTAAATGGGTAGAAAAACTTATTGTATCACCTATAATGGTTGTAGTGATTCAGTTTGTGGATATGTTGATTTGGATTTTATAGGTGATTTGGACAAAATGAGATCTACTTTTGGTTATGTATTTTATCTTCGAGGAGGACCTATTTGTTGGATGTCAAAGATTCAAAACATAATTTCTTTATCCTCTACCGAGGTACAATATATAGTTGTTTCACCTGCATGTAAGGAGACAATTTGGTCAAAGGGTCTATTGTCTGATTTTGGAAAAGTGTGGGATAAAGTGAATGTATTTTGTGATAGTCAAAGTGTTATTCATTTGGATATCAATCCAACATATCATAGTAAGACCAAGCATATTTCTATTGAATACCATTTTGTAAGATATGTTATTGATGGAGGTGGATTATCTCTTAAGAAAGTCCATACTCAAGAAAATTGTGTAGACATGTTTACCACACTAGTATTGTTATAGAAGTTGTGGTGGTGTTTGGTTTCTCTTGGCTTGTAGAAAAGGTGATGAATGTGCTTGGTCAAGGTATCAAGTAAATTTGTTTCAAGGTGGAGATTGTTGGAATTGTGACAACAATCAAAGGAGGTGAATAGTGATAGTCTATGTAATGGTGAAAGTTCATGAAAAAATGGTAGGTCATGCAACGCTATAGTTATATTGAAGATGGTATATATCAAAGTATCCCTCAGAGGCACATGACAAGTTTTGTAAGCCTATTGTGGGAATATTTTGAATTTTACCTCTGAGAAATAAGAATATCGATGTTTTACCATGTCTATGTTTCCTTGGCATATTGTCATGGTTTTACCACGTAAAATTGTGCCTTGTTGAATGTTATTATGTCATCTTGTTTTATCTTTCCCATTGTTTTCTTTGCAACTAATTTTTGTTGAATTTTGTTTTTCTTCTATGTGCTCATGTTTCCAACACATCCATGTTGATAATTATAGAAAAAGAATTCAATGTGAACATAGGGCCATGGATCTATCTACCCTATTATCCCTTGTTTTCAAAATTCTTTTTGTTCAGTGAGATTCATTCTCATATCAATATCCCTTCTTTGAAAAGGTTGGATAGATGTGGCATACACTTTCTAGTGATATAATGAAGTAGGGAATAAATGAAAAGTTATCATAGGGAGTAAATTCATACATGTGGAAGGGAATAACCATTGATTAGTGGTAAGAAACAAAAACAGAGAAATGATGGGGAATAATTGTTGAGTACTGACATGAAATAAACATCGAGAAGTGGCAGGGAATAATTTTTTGTTGGTTTCCCACAAGTAGAAATGGAAAACCATAAAAAAAATTAATGGTTATATTATGTTTTTTTATTCAATGCTATTGGTGGAGAAAAATAGAGTGTGTAAGTTTTATCTTACTATTATGTTGAAATTTATCCAAAATTATGTTATTGTGATCACTCTTATTGAGATTCCAAAGACTTTGTTGGACACCATTTGGTTGTTGAATAATACAATGAGTGTGATTTAGAGTGTGGGGTTTTCTCCCAAAAGAGTTTTCCCCACCAACTCATGCTATTAATGGTTTGTTGTTTATTTCATTTGTTTGCAATTTTTTTTCTTTTAATTTCTATGCATTCTTCTCTCATGGATTAGTGTAGGAACGATATTACACACCTTTTCTTCCTAATACCTTGGATATAAGGTGATAAGGAAGAGATGGTGAAAAATACACTTCCTACACTAATCCATGAGAGAAGAATGTGCAAAAAATAAATAAACATGGTTGAAATAATAAACAATACATATGACCATGAAAAAATAATTTCTTGGGAAAACCCTTTCAGACGAAAAACCCCACACTCTAAAAAAAACTATCATATTCTTGAGTAACTAAATGGTTACATTACATTATAAAGTATTCATGATATTAGCAAGAGTGTTTAGTGATGTGCTTGTGGTATACAATGTGCATTCCAAGACTACACTAGCCATCAAGGCCTCTATAGGCCAACATGCCAACTTGCAAGGCCTATTCAATTCATGGCATATTAAAATGGAGTTATTCAAGCCTTTAAATAGGCTTCATCACATGCTAATACCATGGAAGATTACCATGGGTTACTTAACCCCATGGGCTTGTAAATCAATAATGCTAAACTCATTAATGATCAAATCAAGCTTATTTTAACTATATGAATGAATCAAGATTATCGCAAAAAAAAAAGCATGCTCCAATCACTCCATTTTCATCATAAAAGGTAGGACCACACGGGGTGAACCACATAAGGTGGTGATAATGGTGGACTCTAGTTATATGTCAAACATAAATTGTATGGATTTCAAGATGTTTGACAATGTGACATTGGATGATAATTATGGATCCTAAAGTATTTGAGGGTGTTAAGTGATAAATCCTTAAACATTTCATAGATCTCAAAGTAATTTAAAGTACAATATTAGATGACACAACTAACAAAACACCCTCAAATGTCTTATTCAATAGATGAGACTTATGGACATCAAAAAATTTAAGGAGTTTTGTTAGGCATCCTCAAACATCTCATAGATCCAAAGTTTCTTGAGGATACACTATTGGATGAGATATCTGACAACACACCCTCAAAATAATACATCCTCAAACCTCGAATCCATGAAAAGTTTATCCAACACTTAATGTCTCACCTAATGGTGCATCCTCAAATGTATTGAAATTCACAAGAAATCTATCCAACACTAAAAGTTCAGTACCCACTGAGGGTGATAGTGATATGGTGACATTGTTGAATGACACATTTAACAACACACTCTCAAATGTATCATTAATAGTACAGATTCAAACACTTTGGAATCCATGAGAACTTTATCCAATGCTTGAAGTCTCAACATCGTCAAACACCTTGAAATCCATGAGAAATCTATTTAATGCTTCAGGTTCTCCCCCATTGAAGATGAGCGGGTGAGATAATTAACAAGGTACATTTGATTTCTTTCTTATCAAATACCTAAATATTTTTAATAGAACGCTAAGGAATTTAATCGATGTCATGTATTCATAGATTTATCTTTTTGAAAAAGTCCAAGTCCAATCATTAATGATGAAATAATGAAATATTTCATTTAGTACATTGAATTATGAATTGCTACCGATGGGTATTGATGATTAAGGTTAGTGTAGGATCACTTCCATCGTATGAAAAATGCATGTCTCACTTGGACATAGATATATATATAGATTGTATGAGGGTGAATATTCAATAATATATATTTATTGAAAAGGCATGTATAATTTATATACTATGGATTGTATGTGGGCTGATAATTATGGAAGGAATTATTTTAAGGGGAGGGTTCTGCTTCAATATTATTCATGTGTCAAAGAACAATGGGAGCATGCCACATGTCCACATAGGATAAGGTTGCTCGGCTATGGCATAGCTTGAACCAAATTCATTAAAAATTGTGTAGGGATAGAGTGGTTAATGAATTTGGCTCCAAGAACCCGAATATTGCTGGGTGCATCTTTCTCCTACCCTTTGTCCAAAATGCATCGTGTGGCTGAGTTTTGGCCTTTGTCCTCACGAGCACTGCTGTATCCCTCTTGATCTTTCTTACACTATCAGGTTTGTGGGTGAGGAAGAGGAATTGTAAGGATATGCACAAGGGATTTGCGAGGTGGAATCAGGAACTTCTAAAGTCATCAGTGAAACCCAACATCGAGATAGTTTGGTTTGATATTCAAGAGGTCAATATTGTAATCAATAATTTTAGCAACATGAATATCATCGGTCAAGGGGAATTCACTATGGTTTACACGGGAGCACCTTTAAACAACTAACGGATTATCCAAACGTGTGCCTCTTCTTGGGTCAACATATTATCAAAACTAGAAGAAAACCACTACTTGATATCAGATAAAGGTGCATGTTCGATGGAAACCCCTTCTTCACTTCTCGAGGCCAAGGACACTGATGCTTGTTCCACTAGAAAATAGCTCGATGTATATTTAGTGTGTATATCACTAACTAACCTACAAGTTTGTCTCTCGTTAGGCATCCACAAAACGATTCGCCTTGACTTCTGTGTGGTTTCATTTATACCCTTTATTAGAGGGAGTCGAGCCAATGAAAGTAAAAATCCCCTTCACGCATTCTCAAGGTATATGAAGAGGACGTTACGACAGTTTCAAAATGGCTTTATTCTCTTCAGTGCTTGAAATTCACAACGATTGAGGAGAAAAATATGTGCATCTATCAAAAAAGAGGGTACATTTGAGTTTGAATTTGATGGTGATTCTTAGTATTCAAAATACAATTTTTAATAAGGGGAAACAATGATTGATTTTTAGCTTAGGGTTTCAGTGTGAATTAGTACTAAGCAAACCAAGAGATGACAATGTAGGGAAATGAACAAAATAAAAGAGTATTAGTGACTTGAAGCTTTCAAAATTCAAAGAAAAGATGATAAATAGTTTCAGAAATATAAATTTAAGAAGTTTAAGTTTTCAAATAGAAAAATGACTAGTATCTTTTGAGAGTGAAAAGAAGATGGAAAGGTACTCCATTGTTATCCACTTAAAATAATTGAATGAAAAAAACTATATGTTTGTCGATGAAACTACGTTTCTAATACTCTTCCCAAAATTATATGTAACCAATAATATTAATGGGTATGTTATGCATGAGTAAAATAGAGTTGCTCAAATGAATTTTAATAATAGTGTTATTTTTATATTATTTTTTAATTTTTTTTTGGATAATTTCTTAAATGTATAGTGTAAATTTAGTACGGTTAGTTGTTATATGTAGCAAAAATTTCACATAATTTATCATCAATATGATCCAAGAAAAAAAATGGTTTGCTTAATCTTTATAGTTTATTGAAATATTTGTTAAATAACATACCTCTCTATAGGAAATCAATTTGCATAATTAAATATTCCTACACTATCTCAATATTAAATGCACAAAAGGTGCTAATAAAATAGTAAATCAAAAAATACTAAACCCCCAACATGAATACAATGTCCTCTTAAGAGTGGAGATATTTTACCTCATTCGGAGTTTTATCCACTATAAATCTTGGTGTAAAATATGTGTTCATTCCATGTATTTGTGGGAAAGTAGAATAATTTAATGTACAAGTTTTATATACATTTAAAAACAACATTCATATAATAAGGAGAAGTGTATAGATAGTATAGAAACACATAAATTGGATCTAGGGTTTTATGTAGAAAATCATAAATTTCACAGTGAATGGTAGCTTGGGCTAGATGTTGGTTTGGTAATTTTATTATATGAAAACATTACATATAGATTTGTTAATATTCATATGTGAAATTTTTACCATATTTAGTTTTTAAGTTTGTAAATTATGTTTGTGTTGGAAAAGAAGGGGGGGGGGGTGATGTTTTCGATGATTACATGCAAAACATGCATAAGGGAGTGGATTTATTTTATAGGTAAACATGGAGAAGAATAAAATTTACCATTCATTTATATATACATATAAAATCCATTATAAASCATCATATTACATAATTAGTCCATGAATAATCGTCTTCCTACCTCCATATTTATGAGTTGAATTGAATTTGAAGCAACTATGTCTAACAAGAAGTTTTCAACACCACTTGTAAGCTACCTTGAATAAAATCCTCCCCCAAGTTTGGATATATTATCCTCCTATTTTATTTATCTCATCAATTATTTCCTTACATGATGGTCACAAATACTTTTTATTTACTTTAAAATGTATTTTATGTTGTTATCAAGGTATCACAAATAAGTTCCTACTCCCCAGTGCATTGAAACATATGAGCCTGAAAAAATCTAGTATAAATGATATCAAGGATTCATTGAAGGATGGTATGGATCCGATTTTATTTTTGCATTATTTTCTAAACATATATATGGGGTATGATTTTCTATTATTGATTTTTTTTATATGGACTTACAGCTTTGTGACATGGTGTTACTATTAGTTGTGTAAAACATGTTGTTGATTGAGGGATTAGATTTATATTGGGGGAATAATTGAGATTCTATTGTTGTATCTTATGAATTTATATAATTGTTGTTTATGATTGTTGTAAATAATTGAATTCACCTTGTAGTGAAAAAGGATATGTTTGTTTATGGCTCCATATTTATTTGGTATCATGTTTTCATTAATTTATAGACTTTATAAATGTAATGTCCCCCAACCCATATGAGGAACATTATGATGTGGAATACTTATAAATTAAAAATTTCTACTATCTAATTAATTTCTTGTAGCTTAACAAATACAAATTAAAACCATATTTTACTATTATCTATTTCTATAAATTAGATGCATCTACAACATTATAAAACATATATGGAATTCAACTAATAATTCAACACAAGATCATATAAATCAGTCTCATACATAGAGTTCATGCACAATAATTAAAACTCATAAAATAATACAACAACAAGATAAAACACTTATATTTTAAATTTAGTTGTGCAACCAGCTGCTTGGGATGGACATTCCTCCCAACCATAGACTCATTGTTCCCAATATCAACAACAATTCACCTTTGAGCTAAGTCTAGTAATCCACAGAAGAGGGTGGTCTCTCATTGTCCACTGAAAGCTCAAAAATCCCACAACCCACTAATATTATCCTACATCTATCCTAATTTTCCATTATCTATGTTCCTCTCGACCAGGGAAACCCAAGGAATATACCCCTTCATTAATCTCAGTACCTCAGGCATCCCATTCATTTATCAGGGCCTATTTGGCATAGGTAACTAGGAATATCTCAGTCAGGAAGCTCAAGGGAACTCACTTCTAGAAAAACTACCACCTAACAATAATAAAAACTTGTTGTTACAATGAAATTCACATAGGAATTCACTCTTTAGGCATAAAAACCTATCTCTTCAATATTTATCTCCAAAGAACTCCAAAAATGCTCCACCATGCTCTATAATTTTTCTTCCATGGATGTTCCAGCTCCAAGATATCTTTCCTACTCTCTCCTTTCTTCTCATACACAAAAAATTGGTTGTCTAAAAATGTTGTAGCTACCCATATGAATTGTTATCCTTTGGCTTGCTTTCTTGACTCACACAGTTCCCAAGATAATTGTACGCAGGCCCCCCATGCTCCCAATCACTATAGGATGTGAACTCTCACACCCACCCTCTTACATGTATCCAATTATTGCCTTTAGGAACACTCAATTAAAAGTTGGAAGGTTCATATACCAATAGAAAATTTTAGGAAAATGGGTTGAATTAATATACATGGGTAATCCCCACTTTGATCCCTCTGTTAGACATTCTCTTAGAACCTCCCCTCTATTGTATATTAATTCATCCCCCATCTCTTTCCATGTCCCATCAACAACTGGCATCACATTTTATTATTAAAATTCATTAACACATTTCACATATACATCACTTGGTCATAGTTATACATTATATCTACATAATCATTATTTAAAGTGGAGATTATTTTGGGGACAATACATTCCCCATCCCCTACAACTATGCACCGTCTTTAGTGCACATTATATCGATATACATATATGGAAATTTACATCACAATACTTAGAAAACAAAATTCTACAATTTCACAACTCCAACAACAATTCCAACCAAAATATGTCGTTATTTTCAACCTGTGGACCCAAGGAATGCACCATCCATTTATCAGGCCCAAACCAAGGAATGTATCACTCATTTATCAGGGCTAATCCAAATAATGTTCCATTTGTTTATCAGGCCCCCAGTGCAGTTGGCTAGGACTCTAAGATGTGGTTCTAGAACTGTAGCTACTCAAAATGGAGTCTTGCATTATGTTTTCCTCAAAATTGTCAAACATTTGTTGGTATTATTCCTACATGTTTTCTTCATGGTCCCATGTAGCATCCTTAGAAATGTAGTAGGTCCATTGAACCATTACCATCCCTATGACATTGTTCTTGAGCACTTTCACTTTCTCGTCCAGGATGTGTATTCGTTCCACCCAAAAATCCCCTTCATGCTCCACCATGATTACATTCCAATCAATTATGTGGTTAGCTTCATGCACATATTTATTTAATAATGACACACAAAATAAAATATGCACTCTCATGGATGCGTGAAATACTATCATGTATGCAACTGGCCCTATCTTTTATAATATTTCAAAAGGTCCACACTATCTTGTTTTCAGCTTTGGGAAACTTCCTAATCTTCGCAAACTTGTTTTCTCCTTCATGTTTAAGACCACATGTTCTCCCACTTTGAAATCTATAAACACTCTATTATTTTTTTCATATATTTTCTTCATATCTTGGGAATCCTTTAAATTCTTCATGATCTTTTCCATTTTCTCTTCCATTTCCTTCAACAAATATGGCCCAACAACCTCTCTATCTGCTAGGTTATTCCAACTAACTTCTTTGTTGCACTTTCTACCATATAATGATTCAAATGGACTCATTTTTAATGAGGCTTGATATCCATTATTGTAATCAAATTCAACCAAATGAACATAGTATTCCCACTTTGATGGTTGGTCCATCACATACATTCTAAGCATGTCCTCAATTATTATGCTAGTCCTCTTTGTTTTCCCGTTTGACTCTCGGTGATACATTGTACTTATATTTAAATTTGTCCCAAAGCCTTTGAACAAACCTTTCCAAAAATTTGAAGTAAACTTTGGATCTATGTATGAAAATTTTTCCTTAGGAACCCCATGTAGCCTCGCAACTTATTTCATATATATCTTTGCAATATTTGTTGCTTTGTGTGTTTTATTTATTGGAAAAAAAATGTGTTTATTTAGTTAATTTATCCACCACCATGATGGAATTATGTTTATTCACTATTTTGGGAACCTTTGTAATAAAATTCACTGTAACAACTTCCCACTTCTATTCTGTAATGGAAAATGGCTATAAAAATGCCATTGGATTCATATGTTTATTCTTCACTTTCTGGAACTCTAGACATATGGCTATGTAATTAGGCACTTCCTTCTTCACTCTTGGACCAAATTATTGACCTATTATAGATGCAATTATATTATGATATCCTGGGTGTCCAACATATGGCGCATTATGCATTTCCTTCATCACTTTTTTTTTAGCTCACTGGAATTTGAGACATATACTTTTCCTTTGTACTGGAGAGTTACATCCTCTTTCAGCTGGTAATAATTAAATTTATGTTGAAAATTACCTAGGTGTAATATTTCTTTTATTTTTAGATATTGTTGATCTGAATTTACAGATTCAGTAATCTTATCTTTAATATCATTATTGTACATGCTAATGGATACAATATGATTCTCATTAGCTCTCCTATTGAGTGCATGAACCACTCGATTCTCTTTTCCTTTTATATGCTTAATTTCAGATTCATATTCACTTAGAAATTCAAGCCATCTACTTGGTCTAACATTTAATGTTGGATTTCCAAACAAATGTTTTAGACCACAATGGTTTGTCCTTATCTCAAATTTCTTCCCCGTGAGGTAATGTCTCCACAATTTTAATGCATGTATAATTGCTTCTAACTCTAGATGATGGGTAGCATAATTCCTCTCATGCTCCTTTAAATTTCGTGACTCATAACATACCACATGGTATTTTTTACTAAGGAATCCACTAAGCACTTCCTTATATGCATAAGTGCACACAACAAAATCTTCATCCATATATGCAATATCTAAAATTGGTGTTCTTGTCAAAATGTCCTTCGGCTATTGAATATCTATTCACACTTGGAAGTCCATTGAAATTTCATTCCCTTGTTTTGCATTGAAGTTATTGGACTTGAAATATTTGAAAATACTTTTATGAAACTTCAGTAATAAACAAAAAGACCCATGAATGATCTTACCTGTGTCATATTCTTTGGTGTTGTCCATCCTATAATGGACTTTATCTTATTATGATCCACTTCTATCCATGTTATAGCGCAAGTTGTAAGTTGGGGAAATCCCAACCTAACCATAAAGAAAGTGCTACAACTTGGGAATCCTACACCCAATATCACCTCGATTTAGGTCCCACACTTCAAGGGTGACTATGTCACTCTAGAGAGTAGATCCCAATGACCCTAGGGGGATAGATATGGAGATGGATATGGAATTAAGTGAAGCCCCTAGAGTTCAATCCTAAGTGGGATAAAAGGTAGGAATATATGCCTTGTAATTCAAGTAATTTTTTCCCCACAGGTATAGTACTTCTTTGGATGATTGTAATTGCTCGAGACACAAGAAAATAATTTTCTCAATGATATATGTTAGTTGGATCAATAAGTTAATATTGTTGTCCCTAATTTTCAGTGGCACATGAGAATTTATATCATCAAATAAAAAATCTAAATCAACATACAAAGATCTAAACTAGTTAAGTAAATCAACATCAATATTATCATTCAATATAGGATAAAAAATTGCACTTAAGAAAGCAAAGAAGATGGTGTTGTAAACATGTATTTTCTGTAGAAAATTGCAGCCTTATGAATGTAGAATTAAATGGCATGCAGAAGAAAAATCAAGCATGGAAAAGCTTCAATAACTATCCCAAAAGGTGTTCCCTAGTTAGTAGATTAATTGATCAAAATTTAGGAGCTAGTCTAGGGTTAGTTTAGGAGTTATGGCCTACCATTATTATTTAAAAGCTGATTTATGCCAGTGCACTGGGGGGGGTCAGACCAGGGAGCGTGTCAGTATGTATGGGGGCATGAGAAACAAGAAGTTTTCCATGAATTTATTGCAAGTGCAGGAATGGAAACCGAGACGAATTTTCTCAAGGGCCTAAAAGTGCCAGACTCAAATCGAGGCGTGGAGATAGTCATTTTTGGATAATTCAACGCCACAAATTCAATGGTGTTGTTTTTTTTCTGATCTGGGAAATGATTCTGTATCTTAACTCCCAAATGAGGTATACTTATGTATTTTTCCAAATTCTTTTATTGAGTTAATAGAAATCCCTACCCATTTCAGAGAAGGACCCAGAGATGTAGTCCACCAGGGTTGAACTCTGTTATCAAGTTTTTTTTGCTCAGATCTGTCGCATATGTATCTTCATTATTGAGTTATTACTTATTTATGATGCACTTCATTTTATGATGATTTAACAAAATTCTTTAATAATTCACATAGATGAAAAGATCTTGGATCATGTTGGTATCAAAGAAGTCATCATTGACTTGAATTGTTGAGTGTGAATGCTTACTAGGGACAAGCATAAATAGGGTGAAGAAGCTCTTAATAATTTCAACCCAGAAGTTGGTCGTGCATCTAGAAGGAAGAAAATTACCCAGGAGGGCAAGCATGATGGACGGGGGGGAAAATTCCATATGGTATTTTATCGCATGTCAGAAATGGTCAAGAAAAAGTATGGAGAATACGAGAATAGGATGAAGAATAAATGGAAGAAAAAGGAAGCACAAGAAGATGATAATGCTTAAGTGAATCAAGGGGTTGGAGGAGACCCTCCTGAGCCTCAATATTCACCTTCAAGTTATATCTCTTCTTCCTCTGAGCATTCTCATCATTATAGCCATCAATCTTTGTTTAGGAAACGATTATTAAAGCATGATGCAAAATTTGCTTTACTTATGTTTAATTGAGATGTTAATCCTGAAAATATAGATAATTGGATCCGACAGGTTGAAGTATATCATTGTGTTCAATAGATTGACGAAGAGGGAGTTAAAGTGCAATTGGTCTGTATTCGGTTGGAAGGAACTTCTCTCTTATGGTGGGAGAGAAAACTTCAGGACAAAAGCAAGTGTGGTAATCTTCTTTCCTCATAGTCAGAATTTAAATCAACAATAAGGAAGCAATTTTATCCATTGGGTTATTTACATGAAGAAATGATGGAATGGAAATCTTTAAGATAAAGTAAAGGTCAAATTGTACAAATTTCACGAAAGAATTTAGGAAGAAATCTCTTGAATTAAACATTCATTTAGATTATTATGAAACTCTAATGAAGTATATTGGTTCACTTCATAGTTATATTCGTCATACTTTACTATTGTTTAACCCCACCAGTCTTGTCGAAGTTTGTGTTCAAGACACTCACCTTGAGAACAAGGGAAATCATGTTTAAGAAGATTCCACAAAGAAACCTTCCAATATCCCACATAAGCAGTTTAAAAAGTTTAAAGGGAAGGACAAAAAGAATTCCATTGTAAAGAGGGAAGAAGGAAAGCCATCTTGCACTCATTACAAGAAGAATGGTCATGATGATAAACAATATTGGAAATTACATCCAGATAAAAGATTGAAACAATTCGGTGGAAAGGGGAAGACAAATACCATTGCTACAATGCAACAATATCTTGGTTTTGATTCAGGAGATGAAAAAAAGATCACAACGGTTGGAGTACAAGGTAAATATTCCCTTCATGCTAGTTCAAATTCCAATAGTGAGTCTCATGATGATGAAGGAAAGAGGAATGAATTGTTTCACATAAGATTTCTATCTAAGAACACTAATATAGATACATTATTTGATCCGGGTTCCCAAGTAAACTTGATACCTGAAGCACTTGTTAAAAAGATGGGTCTTGAAACTAAACCACATCCAAAGCCTTATCCTCTTTGTTGGGTATGTGATAAAGAAAAACTTAATGTCACCAATCAGTGTAGGGTCAGATTTTCTATTTCTTCAAAGTTTATTGATGAAGTAGATTTGGATGTTGTATAACCTGATATATGTGGCATAGTCTTAGGGAGTCCTTAACTTTTTTTTTTTTTTTTATGTCTGGAGGAATCAACAACTAGTTGGGAATGTGCTCGCGTTACACATGGCCGTGTTATCCAACCGCTACCACTATAACCTCTAGGTGTGCCCACGACACCCCTTACACGACACACAAGGTAAGTCAGGGGGAATTGAAATCGAAACCTCATGGAACTTCATTTTCACGACACTTGCCAATTGAGTTGCCCCCCCAGGGGTAGGGAGTCCTTATATTTATGATAGGAAAGAAGTCTTGTTTTTCCATGAGAACAAATATCACCTTACTAAAGGGGGAGTTGAATATATTGTTACATCCCATAGCATGAGGGTAAACACCTCACTTGTTAGTGAAGGAAAAATGAAGAGACTCATAAACATCAAAGATATGTACTCATGGTCGTAATGGAAAAGGATGTCAGAACACCCTACGCATTCCAAGGATGTGATACTTCTCATAAAAAAGATTTAATTGATATTGTTTCTAAGTATGATGATATTTTTCAGAAACCAGATGGATTACCTCCTAAGAGGGAAATCCAAAATGAAATGCATCTTCAGTAGGATTCTCCTCTTCCTAATGTGGGCATGTACAGGATGACAGTTCTAGAGATGACCAGGGATGATTTTAGGGGATAAATTTCGCTCATGGGCTAATTTTCCATGTTTTTTCCCAAAAAAAAGATTTGTTATTATAAAAATGATTCGCCCAAATTTTATAGGATAAAATTATTTTACCTTAAAAATCGCCAAAATTTTATACAAACTATATAAAATTCTTAGAAATTTGAATATTTTTAGAAAAATATCGCCAAACATTTTCTAGTTGGAATATGAAAGATTAGTAAGATTCACCAAGGTTTCTAAATTTTAAAATAAATTTCCATTCTTAAAATCATCCTTGGAGATGACAAAGATCAAAAAGTAGGTACAAGGCTTATTGGATCAAGGGGTCATCAGGCCTAGTTCATCTCCTTGTGGTTATTTGATCATGATGGTGCCAAAGAAGGATGGCACATGGTGAATGTGTGTCGATTATCAATCCTTAAACAAAATCACAGTGAAAAATCAATACCCTCTTCCTTGTATATATGATTTACTTGATCAATTAAATAATGTTGTTTATTTCACTAAGTTGGATTTTCCTAGTGGATACCATCAGATCAGGGTTGCATAATAGGATGCATGGAAAATTTCCTTTAAAACCAAACAAGGATTGTTTGAGTGGTTAATTATGCCATTTGGGCTTTGTAATGCTCTGTCAACCTTCATGCGTGTGATGAATGATGTATTCAAGACATTTCTAGATGATTTTGTAATTGTATATTTAGATGACATTCTTATATTTAGTGGGAATTTGGATGAACATGTAAGGCATGTAAAGAAAGTATTAGATACTTTTCAAAGGGAAAATTTGTATGTAGAATTGTCCAAATGTGAATTTGGCAAGACTACACTTGTGTACTTAGGTCATATTGTAGGAGGGGGACAATTGAAAATTTATCCTTCAAAGATTGATGTAATTGTAAATATTCCTAAGCCCAAAAGTGTAACCGAAGTACCAAGCTTATAATGATTAATATTAATGGTTTATTTGGATTTACTCTCATCTACTATATTTTGAATGGTGTTAGGTACTGATTCCCAGAGGTAGACACACTCTTGAAATGCGATTCAAATCCAAATAAAATAAAACAGTAAAATTATGTCAATTGTTCCAGAAAAGAGAAGTAGTGAGGGGAACCAAGAGCAGATTATTGAATACATAATATGAAACCCTAATACTATCGATGAACTCATGCCTAAGGCCAGTCTTCATGATGCACAAGGCACATATGGCCAAAATCCATGACGACCCACCAGTGTTTGGAGATAAATTTGAAATGTAATTGTTGTCCTTGTTACCCATCATCATAAAGAGGATGAGGAAAAACATTGGAAGAAGAAAGGTCACGGAGGGAGATGAAAGGCCAAAGGTCTTATTGAAACTCAATAAATACTAGAATAGAATCAAAAGAAATGGATTTTTGGCTCTTCAAAGATTGTATACTTATGAACTGCTTTGGGAATACATTGTCAACTAAAATTGAAGATATATCCTTAGAGTTTTCATGTACCAATGTTGAAACTGTTAATACAAAGAAGCTCTTAGGGCCATCTTTTCACAGAGAGGACTTGCATGTGTGACGATTTTACTGTGAACTATTTCTAGTAGAATGTTTGTTGTTCACATGGGTTGTAAGAGCATGTTTGTTTATGGACTATTCTGATGCAATATATGTTCTTTTGTAGTTTTGTTAGTCATTCTTTTATTACATGTCCTGAGAAAATGAGTTTTGAATGTATGCATAAATGTGACTTAGACTATCGTTGGATTACTGAGAGGGGGGGGGTGAATCAATAATAGAGCAATTGAATCCCTTTTCACCAAAAAATGCAAGTGTTATATCAATGTAGCATTATCATCCAATAGTTATAGAGTAAATAAACAATGAACAAATGAGAAATCACACACATAAATAGTACACCAATGTTTTTATGTGGAAAACCAAAGAAGGAGAAAACCATAGAATGTTTTTTCTTATATGTCTTGAAGAATTACATTCATTGGAAGCAGCAACTTTCTTTGTTTTTCAGTTGCAACTGGAAGGAGACTCCAACCCCCTAGTTTTTTAGGCTACTACCTGAAGGAAGATCCAACTCCCGAATTCTCTGGCTACAACCAGAAGGAGGCTACAACCCCCTATGCTCTCCAGCTACAACCGGAAGGTGTCTACAACCACCTTTCCTTGCCCCATCCAACCGCCTTGAAATATAAATGCCAAATGTAGACAACCTGTCACTGTCACTGAATCAACCACGACCATTCTCAACCTTTCATTGTCAACTTGTACCAATAACATGTAACAACCTGTACCAATCAACCTACACCAAACAACTTGTACCAATAACTTGAACCAACATGTACCATGCATCAACTGCACATAAAATATGACTCATCGAGATGTACGAACATCATCATCTACTTGTCTCAACCATGTACCCAACATGTACCTCAACCATATACCAAAGGAATACATCAATATAACCATAAAAAATTCATCACTCTATCCATAAACCAAATACCATAAAACCTTCCATCAAACCATGTGCCACAACCTCACTATTATGTAGCCTCAAGTTAAGCCAACAATTTCAACAACACATCACAATCAAAATACCAATACCCATATGCCAAATACCCACAACAAAATACCAACTGTATCCCTCAACAAATCTAATATATGCAACAATATTGAACATCCAATACGATCTCAAGAGATAAACCCTAGCTCACAAAACATACCTCAAACAAGATGTTCTATATTTCTCATCAATGGACCCCAACCATATTGTTGCCACGATTTTTCTGCCGCACTTTTTCTGCCGCCATTTTTCGAGTGCACGTTTTCTGTCGTATTATTTCCTTCGCGATTTTTCTATCGCACTTTTTCTGCCACATTTTTTCCATGATTTTTCTGCCGTGATTTTTTTGTCGCACATTTTCTTCTGCACCTTTTCTGCCGCACTTTTCTCACCGCACTTTTTCTGCTGCACTTTTCCTGGCGCACTTTTCCCGCTGCAATTTTTCTCTATCAATAACACATGCCCAAATAACCTTTCCCTAAAATAGATATTTAATGATATTCAAGTGTGATTAAAATGAGAGAGTCTTTCCTCTTATTTATACTTTCATGTAGCATCCCACTTTCCTAATTTTAGGGATTTCTCCATTAACTTTATCATTTAAACAATTTCTTTTGCAAACACTTTGAATTTTGGGGGCTTCTATATGACTCATGAGGGTCAAACTTCACATGGCCATAACTCTCTAACAGTGACGATTTATGTGACTTTCCACATACCACAAAAAATGTCATGATAAGCATTATCCATCTAGGATAGTTTCAATGAAAAATTCGCTCACCTTCATCTCATTATTCCATAATTAAGCATGGGTTCTCTAACCATACTTCTAGGATAACTCAATCCGCAAAGCGTATTCCCATGAGGGCTTTCACCATAAGGGAACCACTTTGGATTTTATCCATTTGTACTTCTTATCAGCCATGACAAGACAATAATTATTCATCTTTACATCAAACTAACTTGGGTTCATTACCCAAACCTTTGTGCTACCAGAATTTCTTCAAGGGTTGACATCAATGACAACCAACCTTAATTAACAATATCCCCCTTTCACACTGATGGAAACACTCTGATGCAATACTAAAATCATGTGATGAAATACTGAAGTGATATCACTCATGCTCTCCCTGGAACCATGCCTCTGTCCTCTGCATCTTTGTGACCTATTCTCTCCCTGGAATCATTCCTTTGTCCTCTACATCTGATAAATCTCTCCCCCTTTGTCATCAATGTCAAAGGTATATTTCCATCCAGGGATGCTCCCCCAAACATAACTGTCCTCTTTATGGTGTTTCCTTGTGTAAATCTAATACATATAAGATAATCATTCAAAAACATTCATTTTGGAGTAGAAATAACTTCGAGTCTCTAGCAAAGATACTCAAAGGATTCACGTGGAAGTGGTTTTGTAAAGATGTCTTCCACTTGTTCTTTTGTGCCCACATACTCAACTCTGATGTTCTTTTCTGCAACATGTTCCTATAGAATGTGATACTTTATTGGAATGTGTTTCATCTTGGAGTGCATCACTGGGTTCTTTGAGATACTGATGGAGCTTGTATTATCATAATAGATTGGAATGGGCTCATCATACTCAACCTGTATATATGTCAATGTTTTTTTCATCCAAAGAACCCATGTACAACATGTTGATGCTGCAATATACTCTTCCTTGGCTATAAATAAAGATATTGATGATTTTTTCTTTCTTAGACATGATACTAAACACTCACCCAAGTAGAATGTTGCTCCATTGGTGATTCATTGGTCATCAATACAACCTACCCAATCTGTATCTGTGTAGGCAATAAGTGATAGATCCTTTCCTTTTGGATACCATAATCCAAACTCTTATGTTCCTTTGAGATATCTGAAAATCATCTTCACTGCTAATACATGTGATTCCTTTGGTGCTTCTTGAAATCATGCCACCTGTCCAACTGCCTACATTACATCTAGTCTAGATGTTGTCACATATAGTAGGCTACCAATCATTGACATCTATTACCTCTTATCTGTAGACTTTGAATCATCATATTTTCTCAACTTGCAACTGGTTTGTATGGGAGTGATAACCGTTTTGCAATATTCCATTCTGAACCTCTTTAGCATTTATCTGGTATACTTGGTTTGAGAAACAAAAATTCCTTGGTTGATTTGACATATATGAAGTCCTATAAATAAGGATAGTTCTCCAAGTAATGACATTTCGAATTCATTCTACATATCCTTTGCAAATTTATGTCTTAACTTGTCATCATAACTACCAAAAGTAGTATCATCAACATAAACTTCAATTAATAAAATACCATATTCACTTACCTTGATGTAGAGGTTGTTGTCTGCACTTCCTTTTTTGAACCCTCCCTACTATAAATGTTTATCCAGTTTAGAGTATCATGCTCTAGGAGCATGTTTTAGACCATACAAGGCCTTCTTTAATTTACACACATAATCTGCGTTCTCTAAAAACTCAAATCCTTCTGGTTGTTCAATGTAGATTTATTCTTCAAGTTCCCCATTCAAAAAAAAATATTTTACATCCATATGATACACTTTAATTTTTTTGGAGCATGTATAAGATAAAAACAATCGAATTTCTTCCATTCTGGAAATTGGGGAAAATGTCTCTTCAAAGTTGATTCCTTCAACCTGTGCATATCCTTTATATACCAATCTATCTTTGTTCCCTGTAACCTCTCCATATTCATTCAATCTATTATTGTATACCCACTTTGTGTTGATCACATTCATATCCTTTGGTCTTGGAACCAAATCCAAACTTTCATTTTTCTCTATTTGATCAAATTCTTCATCCATATCCTTATTCCAAAATTAATCCTTGCTGGATTCTTCAAAACAGGTTGGTTCAATCGTATATGAGAGTTCTAAGTGTGTTTGTTCTTATGAACACATTCTTCTTCTAGTCTCAACTCTTGCATCTTTGTTTCCAATAATATGATCTGAAGGATGATCCTTTTGTACTCATCTGCTAGGTGTCTTTGGAGGAACTTGTTGAACTTGATCTTGTGCTTCTGTCAGATCCTCTTAATATTCCCCTTCTTTTTCATCTTCTATTTCTTCTTTGTAAAGTTTTTCCATTGATTCATTTTTTTCTTCCTTTAATTTTTGTCTACCTATTTCATCAATTATTACGTTGATGTTTTCCACAAATTTGTTCAATCTCAGGTTGTAACACTTGTATTCTTTCCATGTAATTGAGTAACCAACAACTACTCCTTTGTCCACAAGAGAGTCAAACTTTCTCATTCTCCATATTCTCTTTTGATGTAGCGTTTTCTTCCAAAAGATCTAAAGTGCTTCACATTTACTGGTCTTCCTTTCCATATATCGTAGGGAGTTTTGTCAGTGTTGTTTATGAGAATTACTCTATTTTGAATGTGAACTATTGTATACACTTCCTGTGTCCAAAAAATATTTGTCAATTTGGAACCCATTAGCATTGTTTGATCCATTTCTTGTATTGTCATATTCTTTATTTAAACAACTCCATTCTTTTAAGGTGTCCTAGAAACGAATAATTGTCTTTTTATTCCATGACTGTTGCAGTAATCCATAAATTCCTTTGAAGTGAACTCTCCTGCATTATCATATTTCAAGCATTTGATTTTTGAATCCATTTCATTTTCAACCATTTACTTGTAGATCTTGAAGTTTTGAAAAGATTATGACTTATTCTTGAGAAAGAAAACTGCATTCATTCTTGTATAATCATCAACTAATAACATAAATTATTTCTCACCTTTTAAACCCTTTGTTGTAGTTGGTTCAACTAGATCAGTATGCACAATTTCTAGTGGTCTTGTCGTTGAATATTCCTTTGATTTGAACCTGGTATTTTTTTGCTTTCCTTGTTGACAATGCTTGCATAAAGTGTTGGTTGGTTTCATGATCTGGGGCATTTTTCTGACTGATTCTCTTTTGTTAACTTTGACAAGGTTATCAAAATGTATGTGAACCATTCTTCTCTGCCATAGCCAACTTTCATCCTCATTTCCTAGACAACACTTTTCATTTCCAATTTCACTTAACACATATATGTTTCATGAAGTTCTCGCAGTTGTAGCAATCAATTTTCCTGAACCTCCTTTTCTTATCTCACACTTTTGTAAATCGAAAGTAACTTTATGACCTTGGTCAAGCATTTGAATCACACTTAGAATATTATGTTTCATATGTTCTACTAGTAGAACATTTTCTACCTTTGTATTCATGTTTCCAATTCTGAATGTGCCTTTTCCAATGATTTTAGCTAAATCATCATTTTCGAAAGAGACTGATCCATCTCTTTCCTTTATTAATGTAAGAAGCATCTCTCTATCACCTGTCATGTGTTTTGAACAACCATTGTCAACATTCCAACCACGTTTCTTCTGCTTAACTTGTAGAACGAGTGTGCATTCTTCATTTCTATATTGATTCTTCTTTCTTATCCATGTCCTTTTCTGACGTTCATGTCTGTGACTGTTGTTATTTTGTTATAGTTTTCTAGGAGGGACTATCACTCTGCAATCTTTGGCCATGTGTCCAAAGTTCTTACATTTGTAACATTCCACTTCAGTGCTAAAAGATTCAGGTCTGTTATAACTTCTTCTCTATGTTTCACTAGGCCTTCTTGGATAACCCTTTTGTGTATGACTTTCAAAGTTGTTTATGTTCCTTTGGTTAGCTCTTCAATTCACAACTTTATGTCCAAAATTTTTAACTGGATAACATAAACAAAATAATATAGTGTGATACCTGGGAGTTGAAGATATTCTGAACGGAGGTACTCTTATGAATTCTTCTTATTCTTGAGGCCTATCTGTCAGTTGTTGATTCTGAAATTTGAATCTTCTTGGTGGAGGAGTGTCCTTGTAATCTTCCTTGTAGATCTTCTTATCCCATTTGATTGTTTCTGCATACATTTTTGGATATGTTTTTTGCTCTGTTTTTTTGGAGCTTGATCCATTTTTATTTTTATTTTATCCAAGTCTGGAATTGTCATGATGAGGTTTTTGACTGACGATAATTTCATCCAAAACTTTTGAGTTGTTCTGCATATTTTTCTTTTGAATATCCTTTCTTAATGTGACAATCTCTTCTTCTAAATTTTCAATGATCCTGTATTTTTATTCTAGCTGTTCTTTGAGTGCTTCTTGAATTTTTTTATCTTATTCTATTTGAACCTTCAAATTTGTGATCATTTGTTCTAGTTCTTGAGTGTCTTCTTTCTTGTCGAGTTTCAATTGTAGTTTCTTATTTTTCTTCTTTTCTCTTCTAATAACCTCTATGAAACACATAATTTATTCTCAGTAGTCAACTTTTGCCTCTTCATATTCTTCTCCGACTTCTTCATATTCTTCTTCGACCTCTTCATATTATTCTTCGTAGTCTTTTTTATCAGAGTCTTTGACTGCCATGAATAGAACTCTTTTTGTCTCACTGTCACTGGTTTCATCTTCATCTGATGATGAGATGTATTCTTTGGTGCATAAGCTTCTCTTGAAACCTTTCTTTGTGGTTATTTTTCCTTTATATGTTTGTTTTCTATTTAAGTAACCTTCATCATTTCTCTTTTTCTTATGAGGACATTTGTTAGAAAAATGACCAATACCATCACAATTAAATAAAATCAAAGGAAGCTTACCTCTATACCTGTTGTTGGTTCTCTTGTTCAATATTTTGACAAAGTGGGCCACTTCTTCATCATCTTCCGAGATTTCACTGCTTCCACTATGTTCTTTTTCTTTTTTCTTTCCCTTTTGCTTTCCCTTTTTCTTTGACTTTTTGGTTGCTTTGAAGGTTGCTTCTTTTATATCTGGATTTTCCTATTCAGTTCTCATTTCATATGCTGTGAAGATTCCATGTAATTCATCCATGCTTATTGAGTTCATATCTTCTCTTTCTTCTAGTGTTGATATCTTAGGGTCAAATCTCATAGGAAGAGATCTTAGTACCTTTTGAACAATTACAGATTCTTTGATTTCTTCTCCCAATCCCTTGATTCCATTTACTGTTTCTTTGACTCGTAAAAAGTAAGCTGCAATATTCTCATCTTCCTTCATCTTTAGTTGTTCGAACTGACCTCTGTAAGTTTGAAGCTTTGTTGCTTTGAATTTTGAATCACATTCATAAATATTTTGAAGTTTGTCCCAAATCTCTTTAGCGGATTTACAATGTGCAACTTTGGTGAATACCAATTCTCCAAGACCATTCAAAAGTGCATTAGTGGCTTTGGAGTTATTCTGACCGAGTTTTATTGCTTTGTCATTTGTCGATGGAACTGTTGGTGTTGTGTATCCATTTACAATTGATTTCCAAATTTCAAATCCCTATGACTGTATATATTTTTTTATCCTTATGCTCCAAAATGTATACTTATGTCCATCAAACTGTGGTATTCCATTTTTATACATCGTGTTGCTCTCCATAATATACCTTTTAGTGGTTAAACTGATTTCTGAAGGAACTTTCTCTAATACAAATTGTTGGATTACTGAGAGGGGGGGTGAATCGGTAATAGAGAAATTGAATCCTTTTTCACCAAAAATTCAAGTGTTATATCAATGTAGCATTATCATCCAATAGTTACAGAGTAAATAAAAATTGAAAAAATGAGGAATCACACACATACACAGTACACCAGTGTTTTTACATGGAAACCCAAAGCGGGAGAAAACCACAGAATGTTTTTTCTTATATGTCTTGAAGAATTACATTCATTGGAAGCATCAACTTCCTTTTCTTTCCAGTTGCAACTTGAAGGAGGCTCCAACCCCCTAGTTTTTCGGGCTACTACTTGAGGGATGATCCAACTCCCCAATTTTGTTGCTACAACCAAAAGGAGGCTACAACCCCCTATGTTCTCCGACTACAACCAGAAGGTGGCTACAACCACCTGTCCTTGCCCCATCCAACCACCCTAAAATATATATTCCAAAGGTAGACCTGTCATAGTCACTAAATCAACCACTACCACTATTAATCTGTCACTGTCAACCTGTACCAATAACCTGTAACAACCTGTACCAATCAACCTGAACCAACATGTACCATGCATCAACTGTGCATCAACTATGACTCGTCAAGTTGTATGAACATCATCAACTATTTGTCTCAACCATATACCCAACATGTACCTCAACCATATACCAAAGACATACACCAATATAACCATAAAAAATTCATCACTCTATCCATAAACCAAATACCATAAAACCTTACATCAAACCATGTGCCATAACCCCACTATTATGTAGCCTCAAGCTAAACCAACAACTTCAACAACACATCACAACCGAAAGACCAATACCCAGATGCCAAATACCAACAGCAAAATACCAACTATATCCCTCAACAAATCTGATATATGCAATAATATTGAACATCCAATACCATCTCAAGACATAAACCCTATCTCACAAAACATACCTCAAACAAGATCTGCCATATCTCTCATAAATAGACCCCAACCATGTTGCTTCTGTGATATTTTTGCCGCACTTTTTCTGTCGCGGTTTTTCTGTTGCACTTTTTCTCCCGCGATTTTTCTGCCGCACTTTTCCTACTGCACTTTTCCTTCCACACTTTTCTAGCTGCACTTTTTCTGCTACAATTTTTCTCTATCAATAATACCTGCCCAAATAACCTTTCACAAAAATAGATATTCAAGTGTGATTAAAATGAGAGAGCCTTGCCTCTTATTTATACTTTCATGTAGAATCCCACTTTCCTTATTTTATGGAGTTCTCCATTAACTTTATTATTTAAAAAAATTCTTTTGAAAGCACTTTGACTTTTTGGGGCTTCTAGATGACTCATGAGGGTCCTCCAACTTCACATGGCCATAATTCTCTAACCATGAGGGGTTATGTGGCGTTCCACATACCACCGGAAATGGCATAATAAGAACTAAACATAGTTACCAACTTAATGAGAACTGTGACCTCAAAACGAGAACTCTGGCCCAAAAAACCCATATTTTTGCATAAAAAACATCAAAATCAACCCCCAAATCAAAAAGTGGTGCTACCGGTAGCACCATTTTTTCAAACAGGGTTAAAATTACAACATTTTTCAAACATGGGCTTCAAAACTTAGACAGTAGCCCAGAAAACCTTAAAATCAACACCCAAAAACAAATAAGATGTTTTTGATTTTTTTTTTTCTTTTCAAAACGTTAAATTTTGAGATCATTTGAAATCATATTTTTATCACTTGGTACCATTAAAACCAAAACCTCAAAATCAACCATCAAATTGAAAAGTATTGTTACCGATAGCACCCACTCTAAAATTGAGGTATGAAAATGACACAATTTTATAATGTGGTAAACGAACTTATCATTACTGTAAACAAAATCATAAAATAAACCCTTAAATGTTTACTTTTTAAATGTCATTATCATGCAAAGCACAAAGTAATACATAATGCCATGAAAATATCGCAATATACTTTAAAAATTCAACGTCACTTTTTATTAATTTTTTACTTTTAATAATAAAACAGTAAATACAAGTTACATTGAATAAAACATAAATAATTTCTTAAAAGTATTGTTATATTGGCCATATTCAAAACATATGAGCTAACAAAATTGTGAAAAAACAAACAAAAACTAGAAAGAAATGAAAAAAATTTAAAACTTCCCCGAAAAACAATAATTTAAAAAACAAAAATACGATTTTTTGTTTAAAAGAAGAGAAAAAAATCCCTTCAAACTTAAAAAAAAAAAAAAAAAATAGAAAAAAAAAGAAAAATAATCAAAATTCAATAAAATATTTAAAAAAAACATCTAAAATATAAAAAAATTAACAAAAACACTAATATTACCTAAGCTACAAATGTATTTAAATGTTTTGTTTGATAATATGTTAATAATGTAAAAATGTTATAATATAACAATGTTATATTATAACATTGTCATAATATAACATGATATTAACCTTTATCTCTATAAATTAACTTTTATACTAAAAAGAATCATATCCCTCTATAAATTAACCTTTTTTGAAAAACGAAAATATTTGATATTTTTAAAATATTTTACATTTAAAAGAATTTGATATAAACCCATAACAAACAAAAAATTAAAGTAACAAAACTTCACCGATTAACAGTCAATGTCAAACACATGCTACTACTTTCAACTCTATGTTTTCTTTTCTTATTCCTATGCTTTATTTTCTTTTCTTATTGTATGCTAACTCTAACTCTATGCTTTCTTTCTTATTCTATGCTATTGCTAACTCTATGCTTTCGTTCTTATTCTATGCTAATGCTAACTCTATGCTTTATTTTCTTATTCATCATTGTTCTATTCCTATGCTTTATTTTCTTTTCTTATTGTATGCTAACTCTAACTCTATGCATCGCCCCAGCCCCTCGCAGGCCTAGCCCAGGTCCGTGGATGCCCACAAGACTCGATGAGATTTCATGCATTCGATGAGATTTTAGATAGCTCGTTGATTCAACCATTGTCGGGTCTAAGAGATCCATAATCATGTGCTAGTGGTAAGACTTGTCTGAGAAGAGGGACCCAACTGTCTCCTATAATAGAGAATTGAGCCACTAGTACCTACTCTAATCGAAGTTAGATACTGTAATCTAATTTTTAAGAAAACACTAAAGATTCAAAGCAAGATCATCTAATGAAGTTCGTGCATTAAAGTGGAAAATGATGCCATTAACGTATATCAATCACTTGTAATTTTGTGAATATACTTACGTTATAAAATGCCACATTAATTGCTATTCCATAAATATGGTAACATCGTTGCAATTGTAAATACTACTGAGACGTTAGTCATTATCTCTTCAATGAAAAATGTTAGTCATTGATAAATCCAGCGATCCAAGCTTCCAAAATTAGGGTATTTTTGTTTCAAAGCCCAAAACTATCATAACATGTTTCAACATTTATTCAACGGCCATCGCAGTGGAAGTAAATTTATTTCCTTGTTCGATTCGATCTACATAGTTTGTCTATGAGCGTGATTGAATGGCCAGATAGAGGGAGCAGTGGCAATGGCAGCCTTGCCTTCCCTCAAACGAAACCAACCGGTAAGTTCTTCCAATCCTTGTATTTGTTTTAAAGCTAATGGACGTTGGAATCTCCTACCCCTTTTTCTATTTTACAGAATTTTTGTTTTCTTTTATTTTGACAAAACATGGTATCGATCACGGACAAGTGTTGTTGCATTCAATTGCAAATAGAAAATCTTTGATTTCTATTTCATTTTAAATCTATTTTAGTATTTTGTTGGCGCAACTTGTTGACTGCTCCGTCACATCACTTTAGGTTGGGAAATTCTTTGGCATTAAGTTCCACTAATGATTTACAATGTTCAACACCCTCCAACTCTTCTAGTGCAAAGCACCCATCAACATATAGTAATCTAAGCTTTGTTTATAACAATGTTTACGTTATATATATATATATATATATATATATA
>ML786841.1:123681-233672 GCA_009831015.1 Picea engelmannii
CATCATCCTTTCATTATCGGCCTTCCAGCTTTGCAATTCGACCATGAGACTCCTCACAGTCTCAGCTAAGTCTGTAGGGGTTCCTACTGCTCTTCTTTCGTCAGACTCTTCGTCTCTGTTGTGGGAGCCTTCTCCCACCTCTTAGTGAGTCACCATACTCTGCATTTGTAGACTCCTGCGGTTGATCGTCCGCTTGAATGTGAAGACAAACACTGGATATTAGTCAAGAATTAAATATATATTCCATAATTTGTGCATAATTCCACAATTCTTTAACATGCATACACAGTCGAGTGTTCATATTCCAAGTTTTTAATCTTGGATAAGATAGTTAAGTCATGGGTACTCCTCATAGGAGTGTTTCGTACGAGGTTTATGCGCGACTGGTGAGACTGGTGCATGAGCCCAGTCAGGCCGAGTGTTGTAACCATGCTCTGATACCACTTTGTAACACACCCACTATCGTAATTTAATTTTTTTTTTTTTGGATTAATCTCCCTCAAATGAGAAATCTCCAGAAGCCTGCACTTACAAAATGCCAATCCCTGGTTCAATATCGGGATTCGGGGTTTCGGAGATTGCGGTGTCGAGGGTCCCTGTCCTCTCGAATCCCCGGTCTCCGATGGAACGAGTTTTCGACGCGCCCCTAGTTTGCCTTAGCCCCACTTGGTTAAGCCTTTGGTCCATACGACCTGTTCCTATATGACAACTTCTCATCGGGGTTTCGGGGTTTCACGACTTTCGTTGTCACAAACCTCTGTCCTCACAGACTCTCGATTTCCGATTTTTCGATGAGCTCCGTCTCTAAGGGCTAGCCCCTACTGGCTATACCTTGGCCTATATGACCGGCCCCCGTGACTGTGGCCTTGTATCACCCTGTCGGGATTCGGGTTTTCCCACAACGAAGATTCGGCGCATACTGAACCCCGAATCCGCGACCTCCGATTTTGCGATATAATCAAGTCTTATTTAAACAATCATTAATTAATCCTTGATGAAGGTTTAAGTGTTAAGTTAATTACATCGGGCTTTCGGGGTTCACGAGTTCTCCGGACATGATTTTCTTGCCATCGAGAATCCTGAAATGCCGAACCCCGATCCCTCAGGATCCTATGACACACGTCCTCGTCATGAACGACTCAGATCTCATCGGGGAATCACGGATCGCGATTTCAATATGTAACGGTTCTATACTCCGCAAATCTCCGATGGTAAGAATCCCGACGCCTCCCAAACGCTGACACGTGTCCTGCCGAGATCAATGGTTAGGACTCTTCCTCTGCACTCTAGAGTTTAACTCCGGCGCATCTTCTCAAGTTCTGACAGTTGTCGGGACTATGATTCAAGATCTAACGGTTCAGATCATTTCCTCGCATGCCTACTCCTACGCTTAACCCCTGCGCAGCTTCTCCAGATCCAACGGCTGACGGGTAATTGGACCGAGATCTAACGGTCTAGATTCGTTCGTTTGGGTCTTACGATCCAAATTTCTCGTTGCTCACCATGATATAGGACAAAGGGTCAAGGTATGTAACTTCTTCGTTACTTCCATCAATCTAATAGTCGTGCATGAATATGGTTCCTCCGACGAGATCTCATCCGTCGACTCATCACTTCTCACAACACTACTACCTTGGAACCTTAATGGAATCGTTCCTCCTCGTGTAGGGTTAATAAGGCCTCTGTGTTCGAATCCTTATTATAGGTTCTTAGTGAACCTTTCCAAGGAGGAAATCTCGGTGAAGGGATCCCTACCGGGGCATTCCCGGAAGAAAATAAAGGGAAACAGCTTCCCGAGAATGGCTGGGCGTGGTTAGCTTCATTTCATCAACGTAATTCTTGCATGGTTTACTCGGTGTTAACCATATGTCAACTCATTCATATCAAGCACTACGCGGACATTCTAATGCTGAAACCATTTACGATTTCACATCTCTATGAGCCCATATCTACTCCTCATTATCAATTACTGCACAGATATTCTTACACAGGAAATATTTACAATTACACAAGTCTATGAGCATATGTGATGGCATATAAATGTCAAAATGNAATATAAGCAAAATACTTATCAAAATAACTTCAGCAATGGAAGCAACTGCTGAGAGGGGTGCTCGTTTCCACCCAACCGTAGGCGTAGCGACTCCTACTGGATTTACCACTAGCCACCCCCGAGCAGAGACCACGATGTCCTGAGACCTACGTCTCTCCATCTTCCAGTGCCCAGGAGTGAAGGTTGCAACCCTTCCTCTCTGCAATCACTCACTCTGTGTAGAATTGCCAGAGTTCCCCTCGCGTCCGCCCCCCTGCTCAATCGCTTCTTCCATACGCCTTATCCTCTCGCGAGGTTGCGTGTGGCACGATTACCCTTGCGCTGGCCAGTCATGATGGCTCTACGGATAGGCGGTTCACCTCCCCATCCCTCATCAAGCCATCCACCAACCAGCCTGCAAGGCATTTATTTCAGGGCTAGCGAGCCGCTTTTGGTTCTCCGGGCCAGTGGAGTCCAAATACGATATTTTAATTCTTGGTGGAAGTTAACGCCCCTTTTCCAAGGTGCCCTCCACCACCATCGTGGTCTCTTTTCCGCACATCCCCTCTCAGCAGTTCTGCAATAAATTCAAACTGTCATTTACATTCATTGACCTCTTTCTGCAGGTCCATTTACATCACATATTCATATTCATAAGTTTTGCTATAGTCCTTGGCCAGTTCAGTTATATTTAGAATCTAGGGGAAACAGGGTGTTACACTAAACCTCCACTATGTTTATCTTTTAGTAGGTTGTCTCTCAATGAGCATTTCAGAATGCATAATTGGCTCCCTTTGAAAAGTAATCCATCCTGGATCAAATATTCAGTCCATGGGATTCTATATCCCAATAAAGGATTCTTGCATGCCTCATAATCTTATTTGAAATCTGCATCTTCTTTATACATCTCCTTGAGGTGTTGAAACCCCAAGGTCTCCAACTAGAATTCCTGTGCAATCAAACTCCTCCTTCTCAAAGAATCTGTGACTTTGTTAGCAGTTCCAACAATGTGTTTAATAACGAAAGTAGAATTCTGTATAAATTATACCAATTTTTCAGGTTTCTGATTCAACTTTTCTTTCCTAGTAATAAATTTCAAAGCTTGATTATCATTGTACAAGACAAATTATTTAGGAATTAGATAATGCCTCCATTTTTTCAAATCTTGAATCACTGCATAAAATTCATTTTTATACATGGAATACTTTTTATTGGCCTCATTGAATTTCTCACTGAAATAAGAAATTGACCTATTGTCCTAAGTCAAGACTACTCCAATAGCTAATCCACTTGTGTTACATCTCACCTGAAATGTTTTTCCAAAATCTGGCAAAACTAGAATTGGCTCCTCTGTGATTTTCTCCTTCAACACTTTGAAACTTTTTTCAGCTTCCTCTGTCCAAATGAAGGACTTGTGTTTCTTCTTCACATTTTCCAGCATGGGTGCACATATTCCATTGAAATTTCTAATAAAATTTCTATAAAAACTCTCTCACCAATGAAAACTTATTACTTCAAATATGTTGCTCGGTGATGGCCATGCTCTAATTTCTCTTACCTTTTATGGATCCATCTTCAATTCATTTGAAGAGATTACGAAACCCAAATATATGATCTCCTTCCTCATAGAATAACTCTTCTTCAAATTTATCAACAACTTCTCTCACTGCGACCTTTCCATCACCGATGTCAAATGTCTTAAGTGTTCTTCCTTCATCTTGCTGAAGATTAGTATGTCATCCAGATATACTATCACAAATTTTCCTATGAAGTCTTTCAACACTTCATTCATCAATATCATAAATGTGCTTGGTGCATTTGTCAACCCAAATGGCATGACCAACTATTCAAAAAATACTTCATTTGTCTTTAGTGTATTTTTCCATTCATCTCCCTCTCCCATTCTTATTTGATGATATCCACTTTTCAAGTAACTGGAAAAATATCTTTCTTCACTCAAACAGTCCATCAAATCATCCATCCTTGGTAAAGGAAATTTGTACCTAATGGTTATCTTGTTGATGGCTTGAGAATCTGTACACATTCTCCATCCTCCATCCTTCTTTAGAATTAGTAAAGTCAGTAATGCACATGGGCTTAGTATTTCCCTGACTAACCCTTTATCCAACAACTCTTGGACTAGATTTTTGACTTCCTCATTCTCTATAGGTGTCAACCTATAAGTTTCTTTGTTTGGTAAACTAGGTCCTGGAATAAGGTCAATATGATGGCTTATACTCCTGATGGGTTGCAAAGAGTGTGGTAAGTCATCCACGACTATATTAGCAAAGTTTTCTAATAGTTCCTAGATTTCTACAGGCAAGTATTCTATAGAATTGTTCGTGAGGATAACTCTAGGCTTCCTCACTACATAAAATTGCATTTCTTTGTCCTTCTTGACTTCATTCAAGAGTTGCTTCCCAGTCATGAGAAGTATGCTTGAACTGACTTCTGTCCTTTTCTCTTTGTCTTCTATGGGTAATAACATATGTGTCCGACCATTTTTTTCTAGGGTATGGGTATTCTTCCTTCCATCATGAATAACCTTTCGGTCATACTGCCATGGTATCCCCAATAAAATATGATAGACATCCATAGGAATCATGTCACATAATATTTCATCTTTGTAACCTCCTATTTTAAATTCAAATTGGCATTGTTGACTTACCATTACTTGATGTCCTTTATACAACCACGATATCTTGTATGGCCTTGGATGTGCAGGCATCTTCAGCTCCAGCTTTTCCACCATTTATGTGGATACTATATTGCCAGTTCTCCCACTATCTATGATCACCTTGAAAAATCTGTCTTTCGATTTCCAAGTAGTTATGAACAGGCTTGTTCGTTGAATTGGTTCCTATGGTTCCTTCTCTAGTTTAAGAAGAACTTTCCTCATCATGAGGTTCTTTCCTCCTTCTGCTGCTTCTTCTTCAACATGCTTCTGTGCTTCAGAAATGTGTGCTTCTCTGCCTTCTCCTTTTCTGTCATGTCATTCCCAAGATCTGTGTCCTTCTTTTCAACAAGTATAACATTTAACTACACCTCCTCTGGCTCTTCCTCTTCCTCTACCTTCGAAAAAAGAACTTCTTCCTCCATATTGTCCTTATTTAGAACTTCCACCTTTCTCATGGTGACTATGTTGTTTGTCAGCTTCAGGCTTCAACTTCTGGAACTTATCTCTGCTAGTTCCCTTGCCTCTGCTTAAATTTCCTCCTCTGCTTCATTGGCTTTGTCTCCTCGCCAATTTTTATTCAACTTTCAAGGTTGCTTGGTAGGAATCCTTGTCTATTCTAACCAAAATCATGTTGATCTCTTCTTGTATTTCATATCTCAGCCCATTGATATATCTGGTTGTCTTCTCATCTTCATTCTCTTTCTGTCCAGCCCTGATGTTCAGTCGGTAAAATTATTCATCCTACTCCTTCACTGATGAACCCCTTTGTTTCATGTTCTACAATATTCTATAAATATTGATTTGGTAATCCTTCGGGATAAACTTGGCCTTCAACTTGGCTACCATCCTATCCTAGTTTTTAATTTTTTGCTTACCATTGCTCCTGTGTTCGACTTGTAGTTCATCCCACCATAACGTTGCATGACCTTTCAGTCTTGTCACTGCATTCTTCACCATCTTGTGTTCTTAGATATATTCATTATCAAAGTATTTTTCCATATCACGTACCTAATCTAACAATTCTTCAACTTCTAAATTGCCTTCATACATAGGTACCTCTATCCTTGCTCTAGCTCCTATATTTGAAACAACTTTTATCAAGCGATCTTGTGTAGCATCCTCGACATCATTTACTTAGATCTCTGCTTCTTCGCCCGCATATTCACTGATATCTATAGTCTCTATACTTATCCTCTATCCTGTCTCCATGGCATCCAATCTTCCTCGGATTTGCTTCATTTCTTCTTCCATTTCTGGATTCGCTCTACACCTTCTGGGTGGCATGATTTCACTGCATCATCTATAACAGAAATTCAAATTTTCTTTGATACCACAAATGGTACCAACTTTTATTCTTTCTCCTTTTGTCTATTGTCTGCAAACAAACTCAAAATCATCTCTGATTCCACTTGATGCAACCCCCCTACCTCAGTAGGTTCTACCGACCTCCCGGTCATTGGATCATTCTTTCTCCTTGAGATGAAACAACTCTTTGGTCCCTGCTGGAAAATTAACCAAACAAATCCATAGGTCGAAATGAAAAACTTAGTCTGCACGTACAAGAATTAGACATGAGCTTCACCTCCACATCACCACGGGTCGTGACCACACGCCTATAGAAAAGGCACATCGTGATTTCACATTTCAGGACTTTGCGAGGGAGTCAACCCTGACTCCTCCTGACTCCCAAAACTACAAAAAGAGCTTAATGATTGTTAGCTCCTTTCCTTATCTATACTCGTGTGACCATTCGACACGACCTGGGGCTCATCCTTTGAGAGATTCGGGATTTTACGGATCAGGGATTTACAATACAACTTATCTCCCTTCACCGAATACCTAAAACATCGATATTCCTTTGTCACGGATCAACGACTCCTATTTTCCTATGATCTGACAGTCCAGATCATGTCAACGTTTCTCCCTCTGATATTTTCCACCATCTGTTCAACTTCTCCCAATGTTCAAATATCCGATGTGTGCGGATATCCGCCACCTGTCACCAGAGATCCAATGGCTGGAATGATTTCACGAGTTCGCGTTTCACGAATTCTCACAAATCTTCCCTTTGACTTTTATGGTCTATGAGTTAGCGAAATCCTGATATGTTTTCATGTGTCCTATGATGACGGATGGTCTCGATGATTTCAAAACTAGTCTAGTGTAGTTTCCTTGGTATCCAATGGCTATTGACCCAGGCGTTCGGATTCGATCGTTGTGATCTAATCTCCTCCTGTGTGTGCTCCTTTTGCCTATCTATGATCTGATAGATCAGATCATTTTCTTCTCTTATCAGAAGTTCGCATTTCGTGACTTTGGAAAAAAAACTCCTTCATCCTCCAAACTCTCGATATAAAATCCTCTGAAATATCATTTTCAATGAAAGAAAACCAATGGTCTGATCCTCCCTTAGATCAATGGCTCACTATCTCTCCTGAGTTTCCACCTCTTCCAGACTTTAGAATATTTCTCAGAGCTCAAAGTTTTCAACCTTTTCTTCTCCCGCGAGTCCAACTCCTGGATCTCGTCAACACTTGTAAAAGTGCTATCCCTTATGATATTTTTCCCTTGAAAGGATTTTGATCTCCCACGCACACCTTGCACTCCCAATATTTCGAATAACTCAGTTTCGAAGGATTTTCTTGAGATGAAAATGATTCTCACCCACCTGGCGTTCTACTGCACTAGTTCTTTGAAGCTTGTTGGCTTCTTGATGCTATGCACACCTTGCACATGGTCTGAGTTTCTCTTATTCTCTCTAAACTTCTCTGAGTCAATCTGATACTCAATCGACTCACTCCTTCTGTTCGATATGTAAAACTTGAATACAAGTATCAGAAGAGAAACGATTGAAACTCGACCAGCTTCATCACGAACTCATACAGTTAATCTCTTGAACATTCATACATGAACGAACTATAATAAATAATACACAAAGAAGAACATTCATTTAATCAAACACAAGATGAGCATAGTCCAAGGATTTGGGACAATTTATGTCTATTCTATTCATTCATGAAAAAACAATAATACATAGTGTTTCTGCTACTCTACTCTACTCTATTGATCTCTCTATTATGTCTATCTGTTCTTCTGATCTATTACAATACAACAATGAAAAGGTTATCTAAGGACCACTCCATGAGCACTCTCTTCCTGTTATTAAATCTACCATTTCAAATTCAAAGCTATTACCTACTTTGTTCTTTTACAATAACTACTAGTTATTGCTAGATAGAGTTGACACTCCATATCTAAAGTTTCTTACAATCCTTCAAGACTTTACAAAAAATTTACAATTAAAAATGTTGTATACAAAAATATCTCAGCAACCGATTAAATTATGAGTTAAATGCTTGTTTTGGAACTCTGCCACTGTTGATATGTCATTCATCTGCCTCCACGAGTGCATTGTTGACCTTGAAGGCGATGCTCCTGCATCAGTAGGGGAGACAGAGATAATGGGAGGGAGGGAGAGATCCAAAAAGAGAAAACTATAGTTCGAGAGTTATATGGTGAGAGAGAGGGAGGTAGAACAAGGGGGAAAGAGAAATAAGGGTGGGGGAGAGAGAAAGAGGGGCAGCGAGAGAGAGAGAGATTGAGAGGGAGGGAGGGAGAGAGAAACAAGGAGAAGAGGTAGAGAGAGAGAGAGAGAGAGTGAGAGGAAGGGGAGAAGAGAGATGGAAGGGGAATCCTTTCTATTAGTTTTGACCATTTAGAGGAGAAAATACATTAAAATCATAGTACAACTTTATCGAGAAATGAATTTGATTATGATTACTATATTTGACTAGATCATGAGGTGACACAAATGTGAAAAAATGCATTGTGGAAGCACAAAGCGAAAAACATCATGAGTGTGTGAGAGTGAGGGAGAGGGAGATAGAGAGGGGGGATAGAGAGAGAGTGAGAGGAAGGGGGGGAGACAAGGAAGAGGGGTATATAGATGAAAAGAGAGAAAGTGGGGGAGAGAGAGGGATGGGGATATAATGATCACGAGAGAGGGGGTTAGATGCAAGAGAGAGAAGGAGAGGAAAGAAATATAAGGGGAGGGAGGGAGAGATCAAACAAGAGAAAAAGAGATGTTAAGAGTGAGATGGAGAGAGAGAGGGAAGGAGAAGGTAGAGAGAGAGGGAGGAGGGAGAGAGAAAACAAGAGTATAAGAGAGGTCGGGAGTGAGATGGATAGAGAGAGAGGGTGGGGGTAGAGAGAGAGAAAGAGAGAAAGGTTGAACGAGGGGATGATAAAGATATAGTTAGAGTGAGACTAACAATGAGAGAGAGAGAGAGAGGTGGTGTATATAGGATATAACGACAAGACAGAGAGAGAGAGAGAGAGAGAGAGAGAGAGAGAGAGAGAGAGNGGGAGACTGGGGAAGAGAGAGGAAGGGGGATAGAAAGTGAGAGAAAAATGGGGGTATATTTGTGAGA
The DNA here is from genome assembly GCA_009831015.1 of Picea engelmannii. Lineage (NCBI taxonomy): Eukaryota > Viridiplantae > Streptophyta > Pinopsida > Pinales > Pinaceae > Picea > Picea engelmannii. Next base: position 132,821 of record ML786841.1, read on the forward strand.
GAGATAGAGAGAGAAGAGATAGTGGGAGGGATGGCACGAGAGAGAGAGAGGAGATATAGTGGGAGGGAGGGAGGGCGGGGGCTAGAGAATGGAGGTAGAGAGAGGTAAAGAGAGAAAGGGGGGGTGGAGGAGAGAGAGGTAGGGGGATACAATGAGTGAGAAATGGAGGGGGATATAGAATGAGGGGGAGATATGGCTACATGAAAGAGAGAGAGGGGTGAGAGGGAGATAAAGAGAGGGAGGGAAATATCCAACAAGAGTAGAAGAGAACTTGAGAGTGAGAGGGAGATGTAGATGGATAGGTTAGAGAGAGAGGGATGAGGGAAATATGGGGAGGAAGGGAGAGAGCCAACAAGAGTAGAAGAGAGGTCAAGAGTGATATGAAGATAGATGGAGAGGGAGGTAGAATGAGGGAGAGATAAATAGGGGAAGAGAGAGAGTGAGAGTGAGACTAACAATAAGGAGAGAGGGAGAGATCTGGGAGAGAGAGGGGGTGTACAGGGGGATGGAGGGACAAAAGGGAAGAGGGAGGGATAAAGATACATAGAGAGAGAGGGAGGGGGAGAGAGAGAGGTGGGTGGGAGGGAGGGAAATATATGTAGGGAGAGAGAGAGAGATATAGGGAGAGATTCAAATAGGGGGGAGATAGAGAGGGAGTGGGTGTGAGAGTGTAAGGCATGGCAAGGAAAGGTCTAGGTCTTGGTCATGATCTAAGTTTAGGTCTAGGTCTATCTATAGGTATAAGTATTTCCATGCCTTTTCATGTAAAGGTATTACCATGTCTAGTTCAAGGCCATGTATTTCCTTGCAATGTACCAAACTTGCTAGTGTCAGAGTGTGTGAGAGGGAGAGAGAGGAAGACAAAGAAGGGAGGTAGAGAGAGAGAGTGTGTGATAGTTTGGGAGGGAGAGAGAGGAAGGTATATAGGTGGGTATAAATAAAGTGTGTGAGAGTGTGGTATATAGAGAGAGACAAAGGAATAGAAGGGCGGTAGAGAGAGAGTGTGTGAGAGTTTCATAAGGAGAGAGAGGAAGACATAGAGGGTGGTAGAGAGAGAGAGGGGGAGAGAGCAGTAGATGTAGGAGAGAGAGAGGAGAGATAGTGGGAGGGAGGGGGGAATAAAAAATAGGAAATATGAAATAGGAGAATGTTTGCATTCCTATAGCACATGCACATTCTTAGAGTGTGTGTAGGTTCCTAGAGTACATGCATGTTGTTTAGAATTCAATTTTTTTTGGGTGCGAATGACAACTTTAACATACGTGTATATTGACTTGGTTTCCATAGATTTAGGTTTGGGATGAAAATCTAGTGGTTCGATCTGAAAATAGATAAAAACCTCTATTTTTGACATTATTTTTCTATAGGCTACAAAAATCAGTTGTTGACAAAATTATAGACATAAATAGAGTTAGCTATGTAGATTCCAAATATACAGCTTTTGTCGGCTTAACCATTTTTAAAATTAGTTATATGCCACATTAGAAGAGACTCATATCTATGATCTAAAGAAAAAATAAATTATTTTGATCATGTTAAGACCCTCATAGGCTACACGAATGAAAGGCATTGTAATTTCAATGATATATCGACTATCATAATTTAAAAAATATATAAAATTAATATTACAAATTTTCAAAAAATACATTGCACAAGAAAAATAGGTTCTCTACAATTATACAAGTATTTGGAATGAAATCACATATTTAAGGTACTCAACATATGCATGAACAAAGACATATACATTATATTTTATTGGAAAAATAACATACCATTGTTAGAAAACATCAAATTTCACATAGTTATTCACAATTTCTATGAATAAAATTTGTATATTCGGAAAGCTAATTCAATTTCCTACATTTCATATTTTACATTGTTTTCAAATTCATTGTAAAAGTACCTTGAATAATCCCTCCAGGTTAAAAGATTCTTGTTTTTCCATGTTTGCATTGCCACTAATGCGTCATGAGAGACCATCATTAACTTTCACTCACCCTTTTCCAAAATCTCTAAAACATTCCTCTTAATTAGGTCCATCACAAAATTCTTGTTCATTTTTGGCTCAACATTCTCGGTCTTGGGTGGTTATTGAATAAATGGTTGCTTCTCATCCTCTTTTGGCTACACCACTATTGGAGAAGGATTAGCTTCTTTGGAAATAAAATTCATTTTATATAAAACTTTTCCAACCATAGGATGTCAAAGCTTACACCCTTTCACACCAATGAGATAGTTAATGAAGGTACATTTCATAGACTCATTATCCAACTTCAATTGCTTCTTCTTAATCACATGAGCTTATGCCTTACAAAAAAAAAACATGAAGAAGTTGAAGTGAAGGCTTATTTCCTATACATACCTACATAGGAGTATTATACATAAGATATATTGTGGGAGAACTGCTAATCAAGTAACATGCAGTAGCAGACACTTCTATCCATACCGTCTTCTCTAAGATGGCACCACTAAGCATACTCTTATCTCTCTCCATCAATGTGTTTTTCATATATTCTCATGAGGGGTATATGGAGTTTTATTCTATGTTCTAATGTTATTCTCCTACAAAACTTATCAAACTCTATAGAACAAAACTCACCTTCATTATCAATCCTCAACACTTTAATCTTCCTACTAGTTTGGTTTTCCAAGAGAGTTTTAAACTCCTTAAATCAACCAAAAACCTTAGATTTAGTTATAAGAAAACAAACCCATATATTTCTAGAATAATCATCAATCAATGACACATAATACAAAGCCTTAGAAATTGAAGGAACTTTAACTAGACCAAAAGCATAAAAATAAATTAAGTCCAAAACCCTAGAATATTTGTCATAACTAGAATAAAATTGAATATGGTTCTATTTTCTATATACACAATGCTCACAAAATCCAAATTCAAGATGAAAATCGTTCAATCCATCCAAAATATTTTTTTTTCAAGGCCTATAGGCCCTTCTCACTTATATGGCACAATCTTTCATGCTATATCATTGTCTTTTCTACAAGTAACTTGCTTTTTGAAGGAAGATCTTTTTAGATTCCCAAAAATCATGACTATCATAAGTAGATATATGTTCTCATTATAAATGTGTAAGCCCTATATATCTCTCCACTAATGGAGAATGCGTCAAGCTAGAACAAAGTGCACACAACTTGAACACCCTTAGTGAACACCATAGCTCCTTGAACCATATTACACCATTTTACAAAGAAAAAAACTTACACACAAATATCATTAAGTTTTTTCACTAATAGTAGGTTCCCTACCAAACCTGGAATGTGAAAAACTCCACTAATCCCCTTCACGCTTCTGTCAGGGAATTTGAACAAGAATCTAACATAACCAATCGTGCTAAGAGAAGATTCATCACCAAGGTATACCGCCCCACCATCATATTTCTCATACACTAAAAACTAGTGTTAATGGGAATTCATATGGAAGGAAGCTATAGAGTTTATCAACCATGTACTCAGACCTACATGGGTTGCATAATTGCAACAAAGGCATACCCACCATCCTCCTGGGAATATTTTTAGACTTATAATTATAATCATTCTTTTCCTTCTTATTTTTTTTTTCTCTTTCTTTGAGTCTCTTATGAAATTCTCAACATTATTGTAGTTCCAACATTTTGTTTTTGAATTTCCAATAGATTATGTCTCCCAAAAGAATTAGATATACCATTTTCTCTCTTATTATCTTTTTCCTTTGATCTTCCATGATTAACCAAGGCCTCATTTGTGGATTCTTACATTTTTAGTCTCACCTCCTCTAAGATTAAATAAACCACAACTTCATCAAGCACCAATGTATTCATAGTGTTTCCAATGTCCATTACTAGGTTGTCCCGCGAATCTAACAAATAACAAAAAAAAATCATATGTCGATCCTTCACACCCATATTCACTTTAAATTGAGATCATTTGGGTCAAATTTTTATTAAATATACTTAGGTGCTCGACTACAAAATAACCATCATCCATTCTTAAGGAGAATAACGTTTTTGGAATAAAATTTTTATTAATCATGGATTTATCCTAGTACAAATCCCGCAACTTCTTGTACACAGTTGTTGTGTTTTTTTCTTCATAAAAGTTAAATAATATAAAATTAGTTAGATAAATCCTTATAAGACTTATTTCCTGATGTAGGAGCATCTCTCCAACTCATCAGTGTGTTAAAAACCAGTGCAACAACCAACTTGGAGGGAGCGGATCCCAAAGAGAGAGAAGCGCCAGTCTTCTCATTTTTGAGTTTAAATCTCAAATTTTAAATGTAATTTAATGTAATTAAAGTTTATAAGGCTCAATGAAAGTCGAGACACTATTTTTGTAAAGGGTGTATGTAAATTAATCTTTAATGGATGAAAATTAGGTGGATCTAGATCTGATTCGGTCTAGATGTCAATTGAATGTAAATTAATGTAGCTAGGTGGAGGAAGTCTCGAGAAGTCCCTCTTTTGTAAAAAAATCAATTTGTTGAGAATTCATAAGTTAGTGAGTGCGATTCAAGAGAATAGGAGAAGAGAGGATAAAGATATGAGACTATGTTGTAGTCTAGCTTTGTACACATTGTAAATACTATTCAGATTAATACAAAGGTGGATTTCCCTGCATATGATTTTTCTGTGTGTTTCATATGTGTTTTCTGAACATGGTTTGCATTTGAATGTTTTCTCTATATATGTGTAAACTATATGGATGTTGAAGTGTTCCCTTTGAAATACTTGATATGGATGTTTAAGTGTTACAGTGAACCCAGTCAAAGGCCGAGCCTTTTGAAAGATCGAATAAATCCTTCATTCAAGGGAGGTGAAGTTTAACCAAAGGAAGAAGCTACAACAATCATTGGATTGGTTGTGGGAATATATCTGGATCGTTGGATGTAAGTCCATATAGTATGAGGAGCACACAAAAAAGGAGAACATATCCCAATCGTCTAATCTAAGTGCAAGGATCAACAACCATTGGATCAAGGTAAGTAGCGCAATTGTTAACCCTTTAAACCCTTCAAACTTCGCGAGTTCAAAATATTTTAGGGTGTGTATTGTGGAGGAGAAAAAACTCCTGAAGTCTCGAAGTATGAAATCAATGTGGACCATTGGAAGATGGGGACCAAGTGGAAACAGATCAAGCATGGTCTGGAAGTCCATATATCTGACGATTTTGGAATGTAATCACAAGAGTGTGCAAGCCTCCCAAAGCTTCGAAGCCCGGAGAGGATCCTGACCATTGGCATCAGGGCCACGTGTTAGTATATTTTTACTAGTTTGAAAGATCGACATTCGGGGAAAATGGAGGCATGAAGTGTTCTGGATCAAGGAATCTCGAAGCTCCTAAGTCTGGAGTAGATCATGGCCATTGGAGCCAGGAGAACATGTTAAAATATCTCACATTTTGGTTGTTAAACACTTAAATAGAAGTGGGGTCATTGTGAAAATAGGAGGAGAAAACCCTTAAGCTTCGAATCCGATATCAGATCCTGACCATTGGCGCTAGGTCCATGTGTCGTTAGATCGTGTGTTTAGAGACATAGCACTCTGAACGAATTTGGATGTGAGTAGTTAAGGTGTGAGAACTCTCAAAGGCCCAAAGGTGGGAGTATATCTCAATCATCAGCTAAGGGGGAGGGTGAGCATGGAGTGTGGATCCCATCCCTTATCCAATTGAAAGTTTGACAATCCCAAGGATTGGAGGTGATAAGGGGAAAGAAATCCTGAAGCCCAAAATCTTGAAGTTTTCTGTGAGCCATATATGAGTTCATGGATTATGGACCATTGCTCATAGTTGTTCAAGGTTTTTTCCAATTTGACATTTGTAGATTTTGGAAGGTGTCGAGAGTATAACTCCCAGAGCCTGAAGCTCCAAAGCACTGAAGTAGCATGTTTTTCTAGGTGCTTGGTTATAGCCTGTGGTCATACGAGATTTGGGCCGGAGAAAAGGGGATGGGGAACAAAATCATATTTTAGGGAAAAAGGGGGCTTAGAGAAGGAGATATCGGGGTTCATATTTGTACAGACCTGCGTCTAATGAGAAATACGAGGGGCCTATGAAAATAAAAATGGGATCCAGTAGGGATCTGAGGGATGATTCATCTTCGAAGATGAATGATCCTAGACTAGGAGGTCACGTGAGCCTGAGAAGGTTGTAAGGTTTTTCATCAAGTGGTATCAGAGAAGATTTTTATTTGTAGATAGTATAAAAAGGAGAAGAAGACAAAGTATAGGGGCTTTGTGCATGAGGGACTATTCAACCGTGTGCTACAGAAAAAAAAAATTCCAGGAGGGTAGGAAGAGAAATAAAATGGGAACTGAAGGCCATAAGTAAGGTCAAAGAGGAGACCACAAACATATGATCCGAGAAGAGATGGATAAATAGCTCAAGGAGATCTGAGAGATGGTCGATAGGATGATGCAGAAAATGCAGTAGGAAGCACAAGGAAGATGGAGGAATGAGTATCCCATGAATTAGAAATCGAAGTGGAATAATCAACATTTGATTGGCAAGAGGAATAAATAGATGTTGAGGAGGTGGCTGAGGAAATTTGAAACCCTCAGTGACACATAGGAGGAAATTATTTGTGTTTGGGAACCAGAGGATGGAGAAAGCCTCGGTGATGAGGAAGAGATATCAACTGAAGATCTCATATATTTCTAGGAGGGAAATGAGAAGATATCAATTGAAGATATCGCAGACTTCCAGGAGGGAATAAAAGAAAATTTAGGTTTCCAGGTGGGAAAGGACGAGATGCAATTGTCTGAAACTCGCATGAAATTAGGAAAGGGTTCAAATCAACAATGAGTGCTGACAGAGGAAAAGAAGGAAGAGATGAGATTGTCTGAGAGTCTCGAGAACTCAAAGGAGAGTTTAGATTAGTAAGTATTTCTTATAGAAGAGGAGGAGGATCACAGGCACATTCTAATCATTGGGGGAATCAACATATTCCTTCCAAGAAGCCCAATAGAGGCCAATGAAAAAGAAGAAGGAGGAATACATCCAACAGAGACTGTGAGGGAAAAGGACAAGAAGTGGACATTGACATCTTCCTGAGTGATGGAAGAAGAAGAGAAGCATTCAAATAAAATTCTCACGCAGTGGGGGAAAGTGTTGAGGCTACTAGAGGATTGGTCGGACAATCTAGAGATAGAGGAACTGGCAGAGAGATAAATGTCAGAGGAGATGGTTGAGCAACAACTCAATAGTATTGTTGTAGAATTGAAGTCTGTAGAAGGGTGGCAAGCCAATACCACATGATATGAAGTTAGCATGGGAGATCATAATGATCTGCCCTTTTATCTATGTGAAAAGGTGAAAGCTATTGGAGGAGTAATAACCCAAAGGAGTCTCATCCAACAAGTAAAGTTGGAAATTGATTAAGAGAAAGAGATGCAATAGCATAGTAGACTGCAAAAGAGGAGCCATCGTATGAATAAGTTGGAAAAGGAGATCGAAGAGATAAGAAGGCTAATGATGAACTCAACACAACATATAATCAAATACATATGGAAGCTGACCATAGGAGATCTTGCAATAGCAACAAGAAAACAACAACAACAACAACCAAGCAGAAGAGCAAGTGGATAGCTCAGAGTTAAAGTTTGGAACCCAGGAGGATCTTAATAGTAGTAGCAGAGGAGACATGAGCAGGAGCTCATGATTTTTTTTAGCATGGGAGTATGATACAAGAGAATCACTCCAACTCATCAATGCGTTAGCAACTAGTGCAACAACGCACTTGGAATAAATGGATCCCAAAGAGAGAGAAGCGTCAATCTTCTCATTTTTTAGTTTAAATATCAAATTTTAAATGTAATTTAATGTAATTAAAGTTTGTAAGGCTCAAGTAAATCCAAGCCACTGTATTTGTATAGTTTATATGTAAAGTTGCCTTTAATGACTGACAGTTATGAAGATCTAGATCCGATTCAGACTAGATGTCAATTAAATGTAAATTAATGTAGGTAGGTGGAGGAAGGCTCGAGAAGCCCCTATTTTGTGAAAAGATCAATGTGTTGAGAATTCATAAGTTAGGGATTGAAATTGAAGAGAAGAGGAGAGGAGAGGATAAAGATCCAAGTCTCTGTTGTAGTACAACTTTGTACACCTTGTAAATACTATTTAGATTAACACAAAGGTATATTTCCCTACATATGATTTTTCTATGTGTTTCGTATGTGTTTTTTGAAAATGGTTTTCATTTGAATGTTTTATGTGAATATGTGTGAATGTTATGGATGTTTAAGTGTTCCCTTTGTAGGACTTGATATAATCCCCTATATTTGTGAAATTATGAGTGTTTTGGGCTCTCATGGATGTGCAAGGAGTGCACCTTAGAGTTGTTAGAAAACTCTAAAAGGCCTGCACAAGGAGTGCACAAGAACTCAATTAGGAGTTCTGTAAAGATCATGTTAGGTGGGCACACTATAAATATTCTTAATCTTAGAAGATATAGTGCAAGTTTTCATAGAGCGAGTGCAAGGAGTGCATCTACACTCAGTGAAGAGTAAAATATCAAGGAAAGTCTATGCAAGGAGTGCATATCAAATTTACTAAATACTCTGAGAGCCATCACAAAGAGTGAGAAGGTGAGTCTCTAAGGTTAAAATACTCAAGGAGAGTTGAGTGTAAGGAGTAAACGAAGCCAAAACACTGTTGAAGTGTTGTTAAATCTCTAGAGGAAGAGCATGGATTCTAGTACGGAAAAAGAAACCATTTGGAGGAACAAAGGGCCAAGACCCTTTGAAGTTCAACAATTCCAAGCTCAGGACAAATAGTACAAGTGTGCACAAAGCCAATGCAAGACTTCGGGAGGCCGAACCATCTACAAGTTTGAAATCTAGGGAGAGATAGTTCGAGCTTACACAAAGGAAAGTGCAAGGAGAGCATAGGGTTGACAATTCGTTAAGTGTTGATAAATCTCTAAGGGGGATCAATTTCGAGGAGTGTGCAAGAGACTTTCCTAAGTACCTAAGTTTAGAGGAGAGAAAGTGCAAGGAGAGTGAGAGAGAACTTATTCCAAGTCCTAAGCTCAGGAGAGAAAACATTACAAAGAACATAGTCAAAGTCTGAGCCTTTTGAAAGCTCGAATACATCCTTCATTCAAGGGAGTTGAATTTGAACCAAAGGAAGAAGCTACAACAGACTTTGGATTGGTTGCGGGAACATATCTGGATCGTTGGATCTAAGTCCAGACAAGAGGAGGAGCATGAAGAGAAGGAGAACAAATCCCATTCGTGCATTGGATCCAGGTAAGTAGCACATTTTTTAACCCTTTAAACCCTTCGGACTGCATGAGTTCATAATATTTTAGGGTGTGTATTATGTAGGAGACAAAACTCTTGAAATCCAAAATCTATCTGGACCATCAGCAGATGGGGGCCACATGTCAGGAATCAAGAGTGGTCTGAAAGTCTGGTTATCCGACGATTTTGGAATGTAATTGCAAGAGCGTGCAAGCATCCTGAATCTCTGAAGCCCAGAGTGAATCTTAGATGTTGGCATCAGGGCCACGTGTCAGTAGATTCCCAGTAGTTTGGAATACTAATAGTCTGAGAGAACGAAGGCGTGAAGTATTTTGGAGTAAGGAATCTTGAATATTCGAAGGTCGGAGTAGATCTCGGTCATTGACACAAGGAGCATGTGTCAATAGATCTCACAGTTTTGTTGTTCAACGCTTCCAAAGAAGTGGGGTTGTGTTGCAGACAGGAGGAGAAAATCTTGAAGCTCTGAAGCCCGGAGCGGATCCTGACCATTGGTGTCAGGGCCACATGTCGTCAGATCATTTGTTTGGAGACTTATCTCTTTAGATGAATTTGGATGTGAGTTTTTAAGGTGTAAGAACTCTCGAAAGCCTAAGTATATCGCGACCCTTAGTTGAGGGGAGGGGGGGACGTGGAGTGTGGATCCCAACCCTTCGCCAATTCGGAATTCAAAAATATGGAGGATTGGAGGTGATAAGGGGAAATAACTCCCGAAGCTCGGAGTCCCGAATTTGTCTATAAGTTGTAGATGAGTTTGTGGATTATATACCATTGATCCCGTAGTTGTTCAGGGTGTTTTCCAATTCAACGTCTAGAGATTTTGGAAGGTGTCAAAACTAGAAATCCTGGAGCTCAAAGGTCTGGAGCACCGAAGTAGCATATTTTGATAAGCACTTGGTTATATTCCGCAGTCATATGAGATTTTGGCCAAAGAAAAGGGGCTAGGGCCCGAAATTGGATTTTAAGGAAAAAAAAGGGACTTAGAGAAGGATCCTGTGGGGTTCGTATTTGCAGGAACTTGCGCCCAAGGAGAAATCATAGGGGTCTGTGAACATAAAAGGGGATCTAGCAGGGATCCGAGGGATGATTCAACTCCAAATATGAACGATCCTAGGAGGTGCTAGGGGTTTGCATCATTTCCTCTCTCTAACAACACCCAGTCTTCATCTTTCATACTTGTGAGTTTGATTCTGGATACTACAACCCACAGATTTTGATTTATGTGAAGATCATCCATATTGAGCTTCCACACCTCAAAGTTAGTTCCATTAAACTTCTCCATTTCTAACCTAGATTTGTTCTCCTACAACAATATTTTATTTTGTGCAAGATCCCAGTCAAACCAAGATTACATTAAAAAAATGTTGTCCCTAACACCTTGTATTTAAGGTTATTAGGATCTAATACCAAATGAAAGGAAGTAGAGATACATTATACACCTTTTGCACTAACCAATAAGAGAAGAATGTGCATAAAACTTTATACAAGAATTTATCGATGATCAACATAAAACAAATGAAAGAAATACCATTAGCAAACCATTGCACATGATTTCATGGGGAAAACCCTTTCAAGATAACCCCCTCATTCTCCAAAGCACGCTCAATGTACTATTGAATGAGTAATGTATGGTTACAATACAACACAAAGTTTTCACATTCTCAACACGAGTATTCAACAACATAGAAGTTCTAAAGAAATTTCTACAACATAACATTAAGTTAAAAGACTCACTCACATTTCTCCTACTCAAGTACTCAATAAATAGGAATAATAAAACCATAAACTATTTATGATTTCCATATCCACATTACCAACCACTCGTACTCGACATTAATTTTCTACTACTATTCAACATTCACTCTCTACTATTAATTAATATTTATTCCCTCTTATTTCTAAGCATTTATTGAAATAATTTCTTTGTTGAACAAATTCAACAATTAAGAAAAAAAATGTGATCGCATCAAGAACTAATAACTCAATGTCCACTTTAAAATTCACAAATCTTTTGGTAAATATACTTGAATCAATGCCATGGCTAGTGCGGATGGTGAACCCATCCATGCCAACATGGGTTGGAGGAGATAAGATTGAATTTTTCAATTCTATTGATCCTACAACATCAACATCCACTTTTTTCGTGGTCAATGACTAAAGTTGCATCCCCTATTCATTATATATAAGTTTTAGTTGGAGTGAAAAATATCAAAGGGAAGAGAGTTTTGTTTGGTTAACAGGTTGAATTTGAATATGAAATAATGGTAATGTCAAAAAGAAGAAAAAGAAAGTGTGAATCCACATTCAGTTTTATAATTTTGTAAATACGAGTATTATAATGACAACAAAAGATGGAGTGAGTTATTTAGGTATTAAAGAAGTTTTTTACCCTGAAATAAATTTTCTAAGAATTTAAAATAAGAATTTTTTTAATAGTTTGAAAATAAATTTTTAGGAAAGAGTATAATTGCATAGTGTACCATTTGAAATATTTTTTTTAGTAAAGAGTAGAGTGGTATAGTGTAACATTGTGTTGAGAAAACCTGTTTAATTCTAAATAGTATTAGATTGTCAAAAATGTTAATCAAATCATTAGGAACTATTACAAAAAGTCCATAATCACATGTTTATCCATCTAGATTCAAATATTATAATATTTTTCATGGCCTTGAAATCAGGTTTTTTGTCTCGACATGTCCATGTTTTGAACAAATACTTAAGATGAGCTCCAAAAATAAATTCCAATGATACAAGGACAAATGAAATTACAATAGTTTTTTGTCTCCATAGAAAAACAATAGTGCTATACTACTTTGTGGAGTTTTTTCTATCTCCAAAGGGAAATTACAATAGCTTTGTCGAGTTCCTTCATCTCTTATCGGTGAGATCTATCTACTTAAAGTGTCCATGCCACTTGAATATTCAACTTGAACCTATTCAACATATTCTCCTTCTTATTTGAAACTTTCATCATTGACATCAAGAACATGCCATACATCATGACTATCCTCATTTCGAACTTCATCTGCATGTTCATGAAACAATACATCTCTTCTTGCAAAAACCTTATGAGTGAGGGGATAAAACTTTTTATAAGCTTTATGATCTGTGCAATAACCAATAAAAATGAATTTGATTTCCTTGGCATCAAGATTTCTTCTTTCTACTTTGGGAATATGTGAAAATTCCTTGCTTCCAAAAATTTGCAAGTGAATAACTTCTGGTTTAGAGCCATAAAATGCTTTAAAAGGTGTTTTGTGCCCTAGAATTTTTGTAGGAATTCTATTTTTAAGATATATAGAATCACTTACTGCTTCAGCCCAAAAACCATTAGAAAGAGTTTTACCTTTTATCATGCTTCGAGCACACCCAACCCAACTTATGTTTTTCCTCTTAGCTAATCCATTTTGCTGAAGAGTATGTGGCTTTGTAAACTGTTGTTGTATCCTATCCTTTTTGAAATATTTGAATAAATCCCCTGATGTGTATTCTCCTCCTTGATCTCATTGGGGAATCTTGATATAACTACCTATTTTCTTTTCAACCAAGTTCTTAAATTCTTTTAAATACTCAAAAACATCACTTTTTCTTTTTAATAAAATAGACCTATGTATATCTAGTTCTATCATCAATAAATATAAGAAAATAATATGCTCCACTAAGAGAACTTGTTTGCGTAGGACCAAACACATTTGTATACACTAGCTCAATAATTTCTTGTTTCTTATGATTTGTATGTGTACGGACCTCTTCCTTGTATCATTTACCCAATGCACATCTATCACATTCAATATGTTCATACTTAAGAATTAGAAGACCCTTTAAAATTAAATTCTTCTTTATTCCTAGAAAATAAAATACATTATGAATTTGTTTCTCATAACCATTAGGCAAACTCACACATATATCTCTATAACCTTTGATTTGATGTGATCTATCATCTCCTAGATAGATATGAGCACCATTATTGTTTTCATGATATGTATCAAACCAATCCCTATTATTACATGACATATGAATTGAAGCACCAACATCAATGAACCAAGCATTAACACTAGGTAAATAAGGCAGCATCGGGAATAAACAACTTGAGGTTTTTGAAATAATCTACTATGACTTCTCTAGCAACATAATTTCCTAAATTCTTTTTATAATTGGATTCATCAATTTTTCTCTTCCTCCAATCTCTCTTATTGGTGGGACCATACCTTGTTGTGATTTTGGATGTGCCTTACCTCCTTTGTTCCTCTCTGGTGGATTTTCTTTGAATGATTGTTTCCCTTTGGCTACCGACACCAAATCAGTCCTTTGAAACTTGCTATTAATATTCTTCCTTGGTTCTTTTTCTTGCAAAATAATACATATCAATTCATTATATGTAGTTCCTTTTCCCTATCTGCAAGATCAGTGATAAACATTGTATAATCACCCAACATGTCATTCAATGTAACAGTGACAAGATCAATACTTGCAAATATCGTCAATCTTATCTTTAATTTCTTTGATTCTAGAAAGAAAATTAGTGATCCTTTCGTTTTCCTCCACTTCAATTGAGAGTAGTTTACTTTTTAAAAATAACACTTGGTTTGTATTTGATGTTTGATACAGATTTTTAAGTAATCTCTAATGTGCGAAATGATGTTGTCTTCACGAACATTCTCTAGAGCCTTTGTTTTGGTCTCTCGTTGCTCTCAATCTTGATCTAAACTTTCTCAACAGCCTTTGCTTTGGTCTCTCGTTGCTCCCAATCATGAACGAAGATTGTTAGGGCTACTGGTTTGACTTCGTTTACTGATACAATAAACCAAATATTGTACCCTTGCATTAAATTCTGCATCTTAAACTTCCAAATTGCGTAATTTTCACCTTCAAGCTTGGTTGACTTATTTAAATAAGAATACGCTAAACTGCTGCAATTTTAACAACATATTTCTGCAAATTAAAGTACCTTCCTCAAAAATGTGGCTACCTTGTTGATTTCCTTCTCTACCACGCAATGATTCCTTCTCGACAGACTTCTTCTCTAGACTACAATGAGAAACAATGACACCTATATGGTTTTGGAAACTTGTGACTATTCTTCTCCACAATGATGACTCCTCCAACTTCCGCGGCAATCAAACGGTGACAACAATAACAGTAAAAAATGGTGTCACAGGTTCAAAAGTCCTTCACATGGATTCTACACTCTATGGCCTTCACACTAGTACAACAAACAAACTCAGGTAACAACACTCACTGTTAACAAAGATTTTCACGCGCCAAGAAATAAAATAGATCGCAGCTCTCCAAGAGTTCCTCTTTCCTCCACGTGAACTGCTCACACCACGCGTTCAAAAAATTTGTCTCCTTTCTCCTGCACCATGCGCAGGACTCTTCTGACAACCAATCATCTTTCCTCAACATGGGTCACAAAAGATCGATCCTCTGGCTCACAATGGGAAGGGAACGACGATTCTCCTCTCAACTGTACTCAGACCGATGACAGTGATTCTTGCGACCCTCTGGCTTCTTAGGCACACCCATACTTCCAACTGTACTCAGACCGATGACAGTGATTCTTGCGACCCTCTGGCTTCTTAGGCACACCCATACTTCATGCTTCTCTGACACAAATCAGAAACACAAAAATTAAACATGAACACAACAATTTTCATTAAGAGATGAGACAAAATGTCTCAGTCACACACATTTTACATTAAACAGATATGCTTTACATATATAGCAATCCAAACCACTCAACTACTTCCACATAAATAGGAGTATGCTTTACATATATAACAATCCAAACCAATTCCACATAAATAGGGATATGCTTTTAGATTAGCAATCCAAATCACTCAACTAATTCTACATAGATAGAATCGAATAAACACCATACACTAAACCTAGACATTCAACAAATTTAGTTCTAACAATATTCCAACCTAGACATTTCTTTATTATCCCTAACATATTTATGTTTGAAAATTTTATTTTCAATACTATTTTTGTTTACATTTATTTTATTTATATGTTGTATAATTTATTTTTATATAATTTTATAATATTAATTATTTCAACATTTCCTTTAATATATTTATTTTATTTACATGTTACATATTTTTTTATATATAATTTTGTAATATTAATTATTTTAAAATCATCTTTTTACATTTTTATTTCAAATTATTTTCATGGATTAATTAAAACATATTTTTGTTCACAAACATCTATTAAATTTACAATATCAATTATATATCATTAAACTTTTACATTATTGTTTTTAATTCTACAATTATGATTCACTTAATTTGGTATCATTCAATATTAAAACTTTTACATTTTTGTTTTTAATTCTACAATTATAATTTATTTAATGTGGAATCGTTCATGAGGGTGTAGACCCATTAAAAAGTGCAATGTAAATTGAAGGAAATAGATAAAGGAGGTCTCAAGTTTGATTCTCATCTGCATTTACATGTGCTCATAATTTCTAGAGTATATAAAAAAAAATTGTGAAATCATTTAATATTAAATATAAATTTTATTTTAAATATTTAAACATAGATTAATTAAAACATATTTATGTTCACAATCATCTATTAAATTTTCAATCTCAACTATATATCATTAAACTTTTACATTATTGTTTTTAATTCTACAATTATGATTCACTTCATGTGGAATCATTAATATTAAAACTTTTACATTTTTTTTTAATTCTACAATTATGATTTCCTTAATGTAGAATCATTGAATATTAAATACAAATTTTATTTTAAATATTTAAACATTTTTTTTAACTCAAGTATTATTTGATTGTAAATTTAATGAATTCTTTATTGTTAAAGCATTTTTTTTAATAATAAATCAATATAATAATTAAAATTAAAAAAATCAATAATAATTACAAACTCTATTGATTATGTGAAGGTGGGAAATAATAGAGAAACCATGTATGAAATAATAGAGAAAACATATATGTTTTCTCTATTATTTCATACATGTTTTCTCTATTATTTCTCCACTACACTTGAGGGTGGAGTAGAATAAATAATAGAGAAAACATATTATATGTTTTTTTCATTATTCACCCCACCCTCACATCATCTTATAAAGATTGAAAATAATGTTTTATTATAATTTTTTGAAAAATTGTATTTTTAAATAGTTATCTAATTTATAAATTATAATAAATACAAAAACATCTTATATTAAGATAAATTAATATATTATATATAGTTAATGATTAAAGAGATTACTTGGCATTATTTTTTCACTATCTCATTATAATTTAGTTGTTGACATGAGTTTATATTGCAAAAAATATAGGTTTCTTATTAAAATGGTATAAAGTAACATAGATTCATCTTAAAGTTTTCTCTCTTTATTGCATTAAGAAGGATCAAACCTCTCAATGAGTTGGATCTCACGAGATGAGATATAAATGGATGGATGACTTGAATGCTGAGAGAGGAGGAGCTTAGACATGCCAATCTTGCAAAAAGAAAAAGAGGAGCCTAACTTCTAAAACCAATTACTAGTAAATTATTGAGAGTTAATTAATCTCACAATGAACAATAGAAAACATGAGAGAAACCAAAATGAGTAATTTCATATTATGAGAAGGCTTGGTACGTCTTTATATAACATTACAAAATGGTCCATTAGACAAAGTAAAAAATAGCTCATTAAATGAGTCTATTATTAATATAATAGATCTAATTATCCAACTAACTAAGTAGTGGAAAACAAGCCCAATACAATAATGAGAAGAGCTCATTAAATGAGTCTTTATTGTTATAATAATAGATCTAACTACCCCACTAACTAAGTAGTGAAAAATAAAACCAAATACAATAATGGAGAAATGAGACTCTCTTTGACCCATATGGGAAACCTGTAAGCCCAATTAATTACCAAGGTGATCCACATGAGAAATCTATTAACTTTATAGCTTTATGAATTTTGCATCCAAATTTAGACCATATACCCCCTTAAAATTTAGATCATTTCTCCCCCCTTACAAAATGACGATCCCCATCATTTCACCCATGCTAAAAAGAGAAACCACATTATCTTACCATTATGATTACAATGTGAAAATACCCAATGAAGAGAAGGGTTTTGGGTTTGGGTTTGAGTTTTTTGCGGTTGACCAATAACCACGAGTTTGTGGTTGACACATAACCTAGTTCACAATGACATTGTACATGAGTAGAAAAATGAAGAAATTTGTATAAAATCTCAAAATTTTAAAAAATAATATGGAAAAATCACGACTTTGGGCGCTGTGAACATCCTTGTGCAATTCTATTCATAAATTTTTCTATTGGTGATGAAATCCAATTATGTTGAAGACCCATTTGAGCTACTGAAGAGTTATTTTCATCGATATATGGAACTTGTTCTAAGGTGACTCACGGAGTAAGACAAACTAGGATGAATTCAAAGGGCGCATGACCACACTCATTGCAGACATGTGAGAAAGGAGAAAAATACCTTTGAATATGGTGGTATGTGCATCCTCCTTAGTTCAAATACATGTTAAGATTCAATCGATGATATATCTCAAAAAAGAAAGGCAAATGAGATTCCGTGAAATTACCCATTTGAGATATCGATGATATATTTTTACCTACATGTGGAACTCCTTCTTTAGTTTCTTGAGCAGGGAGAAAAAGACTATTGAATATGGTGCTTCACGTGACCTCCTTGGGTCAAATACATGTTGATATTTAATCGATGATATCTCTCAAACCAGGAAGCCAAATGTGATTCCATGAAATACCCATTTGCGATATTGAAGATATATTTCCAATGAGATATGTAGAGATTCTAAAATGTTGTGTATAGGTTGCAACACCTCTTTGAAGTTTGCTAAGTGTAGAGGGCCAAAAAGGATGCCAAGGGTTTGTAGAGCAACATGGGATATTGTAGAGTTTGTGGAACCTCTGTGGGCAGCATGGACACCATGAATGTTTTTTGAAAATGTTGCAAAGAAATGGATGTAGTGGATCGATGTATATATTTAGTGAATCCATGCATGGATGTAGTGAATCCATGTATGGTTCTCCTTGTAATGGTGAACGAATATTCAAGGGTAAAAACAAATCCCTGTAGTACCTGTGGACCAACTTTGACGCTTACAGTGTATGGCCTAGAAAATGGATTCTGATAGTACCAAATGAAGGTTGGTGATTGCTGCAAATGTTTGAACTCACAACATGCTTTAAACCCTTGTTCTGATGGAGTGCGTACCCTCTCTGATACCACTGATTGAGATCTAAGGGGATGAGATCTGGATGGCTTGAATGCTAAGAGAGGAGGAGATTAGACCTGTCAATCTTGCATAAACAAAAAAATTAGGGAGGTGAGGCTCAAAGAGGAGCCTTGCCTCTAAAACTAATTACTAGTAAATCACTCAAAGCTAATTAATCTCACAATGAACAATAGAAAATATGAGAGAAGCCAAAATAAGTAACTTGATATTATTAGAAGGCTTGCTAGACCTTTATATAGCATTACAAAATGATCCATTGGATAAAGTAAAAAAAATCTCATTAAATGAGTCTCTATTATTAATATAATAGATCTAACTACCCAACAAACTAAGTAATGGAAAATAAAACCCAAAACAATAATGAGAAGAGGTCATTAAATGTGTCTCTATTATTATAATAATAGATATAACTACCCAACTAACTAAGGAGTGGAAAATAAAACCCAATACAATAATGGAGAGATGAGACTCTCTTTGACCCATATGGACAACCTATTAGCCCAATTAATTAATAAGGGGGTGAGCATCCTCTTGATCCATATGGGAAATCTACTAACCTTATAGCTTTATGACTTTTGCATCCGAATTTAGACTATATGCCCCCCTAAAATTAGGATCACTAAAGGTGCAAATATTTCTTCAAACTTTTTCAATTTAAAAAATGTTTTCACCTTGAGGGAGTCAATCCCTTTCCTTATGATAAATCCATAATTAAGATAATTTTCTCTCTCTGGCACACACACAATGTACACACAATGTGTCAAGTCCATATTAAGAACAAAAACAATTACACATCCCCTTCATAATGTACAAAATTGAAATGTTTTAACCATAAAGTTATTTTTATTTTCAATTGTTGTATATGTGTATGGTGGATTGAAATATTTTATTTACACCTCACATTGAAAAAAAAATTTGTTATTAATTGTGTCAAGTCCATATTAAATAAAAAACAACTTTGAAAATAATCACATATCTCCCATGCAATAAGTAAAATTGTTTCTAATAGATATAAATGTCCTTAATTTTAATATTATTTATTCCAAATATTTACAATAAAAATACTTCACAAATGTTTTGGAAGTAAAATTTATTTAAATGGATAATAATACAAAAGTCAAATTAGTTTAAATAGATATTGATAAAGATACCATATTTTTTTATTTTTTTTGTTACCTAGCCTGAGCCACACCAACCCTTAACATGGTTGAATTTTTTGTCCCCGCAGGTTTCGAACCGGTGACTTTAATAACACAGAGTGGCTTAACAACACACTCCATCACCGACTATCCTACACCTCGGGGACGATACCATATTCCTTTTATTATAATATAAATAAATGAAAATTTTTTTCTTTTAAATAGAAGTGTCCTTAAACATTAATATGTTTTAAAAATTGAATAAATATAGAATTTAAGTCAATTTGATTTGAGTGGAGGAGAATGAACAATTAATATTTATTAATTTCTTTATACAAAATATTTAAATAAAGTAAAAAAACATATATTAATTTAAATGAAAAGAAATAAACTATTTTATTTTTATTTATAAAATGTAAATAAAGAAAATATGGATGAGCAACTTCATTATCCTTTCATTAAGTTAATTAAATATTATAAACATAATACAATGAAACTTCGAACAAGTATACAATGTTTTATATGAAACTTCTGGCAAGTACACAATGTTTTATTGCTTTTAGAAATGCTATACATCTTAGTATGCTGAGAAGTTATTATCTTTAGGTTAAATAAAATTATATTAAAAATATTAAAGTAAATTTAATTAAAAAAATAATAATAATAAAAAACAAAATTAACTATATATTAAATATATTGAATTATACAGCATTCCGCCACGTCACAACCATGTGCTATTCACTTGCATTGTATTATTCATTTCAATGTCACGGAGTCATTCAATTGTTCTCTCATTTGATACAGGTCCCCACGGTATTATTGTTGTTCAATATACATAAGCTTACAACAATCACATGCCATTCACATGGAAAATCGCAGAGAATAACAATAAATATGGAATACATGCATCTCAAAATCAAAATCTAAACTGTACCTCAATTGTAATATAGGCACATCTCACAGAATTAAAATTTCTTAAAAAAAAATTATATATATTATTTATTTAACACTGTATTTTACTTCCCTTCCTTTATAACTTCTAACCACCTAAGTTATATTACTTTAATAAGTTGAGCAATTCCATACTTAACAATATATTTACCCTAATTACCCTAAATCCTATTCCATAAGACTATGTAAATTGATAACCTATAAATGTGTTGGTGTTAAGTTTCCATATTCCATTATTATATCTATCGGGAGTTGAAGTGAGTTGAGCAACTCCATACATAACAATATATTCCAAGATGACCCTAAATCCTATTTCATAAGACTCAATAAATTTAATATATATATATGCTAAATTTTCATATTCCATTTTTATACCTATTGTGAATTGAGAACAAGTACGATGCTATATATATATAGGTCTTACAATGATTATTTATGTGTATATCTTTCTTATGACTAACTTTTTTATTTGATACTAAATCATTGTTAACATAGTGTTTGAAATTTTGTATTATATGATCCTTGCTAATGTACCTCATATAAATATCAACCAAGGTTATTTCATTGTCTCGTCACACATTAACAGTTTCATTTTTCAACATATATTAATTCGGGCTTTTAATAGATGATGGTTTTTAAAATAGAACATATATTAAAATGGGTTTTAATATCCATTAACATAGGCAATGTTGTATTGTTCAGTGGATAACACTTGGCATAAGTGGAGTTTTTGTGTAGTTTTATGAGGTGATTAAACTCATATTGATACCATTCTTAATTGAATCCCCACCAACTTTCCATTGTTAGCCAACATATCATACAATCTTGCATGCGCCACCTGTGGTTACCATCTCGAGATGAGTTTTTTTCGACATTTTTCTTGAGGATGTACATGCGTAGGGTCATCGTGTTTCCAAAAGTTAGGTTTTTTTTTGGAGCCTTCACCCTTCCAACCTTTCTTTGATTTGGCTCATTTTACGTTTCACGGTTTCTGTTTTATCTCCTCTGTGTTTTAATCTGAGATTTTTTCATAGCGTCGAGTGATTTCTCTACGGGAGTGCTAGGTGTTCATAGTGTTGTTGGATTTCATATGGTTGTGTCGTCCCTAAGATTCTAAGAGATTTAACAACTTATTTATCTATTTTGTTCTCCGTAATTTGTTTTTATCTGAGCCATTAGCTCACGGTGGTGAGTAATTGTTATTTTGTTGGCTCTATCTAAATTTCTATGCGATATTTTCCATAGAGAACTTCTTACTCGTTTTGTAAGTCTATTATATAATACTTAGTGTTATATTTTGGCCGCGGTAATCTTTCACTTCCGGTTAGCTTCTAGTCCGAAGGGTTTTTCCCCTTAACTCAATGACTTATCATGTGAGCCCCGTAATTCTATGAAATTTTGTGGTCTGTGGAACCTATTCAAATCGTTTATTTGACTTGAACCTAGTTAGGACTCATGTTAAAAATAATATTGGGTTTTTCACAGAGTCGTAATTGTTCTCTAGTTTATATTTTGTAATATTTTCATAAACCTTGATACATTTATTCTCGGGTAATTGACTAATTATGGGCCGTGCGTATTTCTTGCAAGGGTACCCATCATCCATTCAACAACCATGTACATTCGAGTGCAGTTCAAGCAGCAGACATAGATAGAAGGACATTCAGTATATCCATGGTAAGTTATGCTTTTAATTGTGTATATACTTTTGTTGCCTAATTAACTGTGTACCACATCCTAACTTGTTTGTTGTTTTATGTACAGGTACCAAGGAGGTTGGTACCATGGATATTCAGGAATACCTTTTCTTAGAAAGGTATTCGGGTTCTATTCCTTAACTACCTTCGAGTTGGACACCACAATTTAAAATTGTTCTATTGTTATAGCTAGTTGACAGAATAATTTGTATATTCATGAAAAATCTGTAACTCACGATTGATGCCTATGCATTTAATGGTGTGTAATATTTTTTTATTGATATACAATTATCATTTATAACCCTAGTTTATTTAATTTTATTTCACTTGTTGGACATAAACGATCATCATTCGTTAGCTTCTATACAATGTAATGATTTCCTTTCGAATAAATACATAATGTATTTTGTTTAAACTCTACAATGATTTTCTTTTGAATATATGCATAGCGTATCTTGTTAACTCTATAACGATTTTCCTTTCAGATATATGCATAGTGTATTTTGTTAACTCTGTAATTCTTTTACTTTCAGATATATGCATACTGTATTTTGTTAACTCTGTAGCGATTTCCCTTTCAGATATATGCATAGTGTTTAACTCTATCATAATTGTCCTTTCGGATATATGCATAGTATATTTTGTTTAATCAATAATGATTTCGTAATATGTGTCAATTCCCTTCCAGTTGCATACATTGTATATTTTGAAAATTTGTTATCTTCTATACAAGTCTCTTATATGAATAAAACTCTGGTTTATTAACTAGGTTTTCACCTACGAGTTTCATTTATTTATTATTGGTAGTATGATTATGTTCACGGATATAGGATCAAAATAGTTATTAACTTTGTTTCAAAGTTGTTCTACCTGAACTTATGATATGCATCGACATCTTGTAAAAAAGAATTAATTTCTAATATTTTTATCAATTTTTTATATCAGATAATTTAGCCACAACAATGTACAAATAAAAACATACTAATATTTAAATCAACAGATTCATAACCAAGAAATAAAACCTGGAACTTTGGAGAAACCACATGTTGAATACCTTGTTCCTCCCAACCTTGGACCAAAGTCTATGTCACCTCTGTCACCCCCGAGCTGAGTTCAGAATCCAAGGGGTTGCCTATGTGTCCTCTTGCAAAATTCTAAGCTCCAGTTGATGTGTGTAATCTTTCAAAATTTACTATGTCAATTCAATTGTGCGTAACCTTTTGAGGCTATCACTTTTCCTCTTAGGAATGATGTCCCATTCCCTTGTCATGACCTCTTTTATTTTTCCTAGGACTTGTGACTCTTGTGTTGAGCCTCTTCCTCATTGACCACCTATCAGATTCAACTTTACACATGTTCATAGATTATCCTATATATATGGAATTTGTCTTTTTGAATTTAAGTTAACTCCACAACTTGTCTTAGTCTGTTGCCACTTGGCTAACCCATTTATATTCTTGACTCTCTCTTTAATAGTTGCTTCAATGTGTGCCCTTTTTTCCACATGTGTTTTTTTCATAGAATAATAAGGTTTTGTAATTCAATTTTGGTCAATCAACCAAATTGTCTTTTCGGAAAAATAATTAAAATTCTAAATTAAAAACAATAATAGAAACAATAATTAACAATCCAAGTTGTGGGGTATCACATACACCCCCCCCCTTATAACTTATCATCATACTCAATGATAACTAGTTTCCATCAATATCAATCTGGAACAGAAATGGATATGCTTCCCACATATTACTATCCATTTCTCAAGTAGCCTCTTCTGGACTAAGGTGCTTCTATTGCACCTTTACCTATCCTACGGCTCCATTCCAAAGTATAATTTCTCTCTTGTCAAGAATACAATTCGGCTCTATTGGGAACTCACCCACGGGTTCCACCTGTATCATTTTCCAATCAAAAACATGTGTAGGGTCATGTATATACTTTTTCAATAATGAAACGTAAAACACATAATGTACTTTTACTGTAGATGGAAGTGTAAGTTGATAAGCTACAAGTCCTATTCGAGCAAGTATCTTGAATGGGCCACAATACCTAGGTGCTAACTTAGTATACCAACCGACCAATAAATAACTATTTTTAGGTTTAACTCTAATATACACATGATCTCCAACATTGAAATCTCTTGGAGTCCTTTTTGCATCAACATAACTTTTTTTCCTCTCCTGGGCTCCTTTGAGGTTTTGTTGAACCTGTTTCATGGTTAGTTCCATGTAGTTTAACATATCTCTTCCTATCATCAATCTATTTACATGATTACTCCATGAAACAAGTGTATTACATTTTCTTCCATATAAAATTTCAAAAGGACTAAGTTTTGTTGAAGCTTGATAATTATTATTATAAGCAAACTCAACTAAGTACAAATATTCTTCCCATTTACCAGGTTTGTCCATAACATACATTCTAAGTCTGTCTTCAAGAATCTAGTTAGTTCTTTCAGTTTTCCCATCTGTTTGTGGATGATAAGCAGTACTGAAATTCAATTGGGTATCTAACCCTTTAAATAAAGCCTTAAATTTTTTTCCGGTAAACTTAAAATATCTATCAGATATTATAACTTTAGGGATTCCATGTAACCTAAATATTTCCTTCATGAATATTTCTGCTATATTAATATCCTTGTAGGTTTATTTCAGAGGTATAAAGTGTGTTTCTTTACTTAATTTATCAACCACAACCATAATTGAGTCATTTTGTTTACTACTTCTAGGAAATATGGTAATAAAATCCATACTTATCACTTCCCATTTCCATTCCATAATGGGTAAGGGTTGTAGTAGTCTCAATGTTCAACCTTAAGATGTTTCCACTCCAAGCATCTAGCTAGATATTTTGCAGTTTCACCTTTCATATTTGATCAATAGAATTCCTTTCTTAGAATAGTAATTAATTTTTAGTAACCTCGGTGTCGAGAATATGGTTTCTTATGAAGCTCATCTAATATTAATATCTTAATTTCATTAGATTCTCGTACATACAATCTGTTTTTATACATTATCATTCCACTTTTTGAGAATCTAAAGTATGATTATTCTATTCCCACTGAATTATTAGCAATATTTAACTTAATATTTTGATATTCTGGGCCTTTTTCAGCAGCTATCCTTACCCTTTCTTCTAAATCTATTTCATAATTACTTATAGTAACTATATAGATCAATTTTTCATGTCTACTCAATCCATCAACCACTTTATTTTCTTTTCCCTTAATGTGTTTTATCTCAAATTCACACTCGATTTAGAAGGCTAACCACCTTCCTTGGCGAGTATTTAAATTTTGTTTATCAAACAGATATTTAGAGTGATGTTATATGTCAACAGTAAGAATTTTCATCCTACCAGATAATGTTTTTTTTTTTTGACAAGAACGGTTATGCTGCATTAAGCGGCTTTCTGGCAAGCCAGAATAAGAAAGTTACAAATCTGAAGAAGGTTGGTGACCTCTAACAGTGCTGCCAACCTTCTTGTGAATGTCTTGGGAGACCAATCCCATCTGCTTCTTGAGCTAATTCGAGAAAATGAAAAAAAATGCATACATGAGTAAATTCTCACAAATTGTGAGCACAGTAGAAGACAAAAGAAAAGCATTAAACCGAGGGGGGTGTAATTTTCCCCTTAAGGTAGGGATCCGGCTTTTTCTGAGAACCCAAGGAAATGTTGGAGGCCGCCTCTTTTTCTCTCCACACTTTTTTGGTCCTTCGCCCTCGGGTAAGGGGTGGAGACGGAGCTGAATTGTCTTCAGGTTCAGAAGTTTCCACAGAGCCGCTAGAGGGGACTGAAACAACTAGACCGACAGAGGCAGAGGGTTCCGGATCTGAAGCCCAAATTTCTCTCGCTTCTACTGAATCTGGGGGGGGGGGATCCAAAAGGCTTTCATCTGCCGGAGGATCTTCCTTAACTATTTTTTCTTTTGGATCTAGGGCTTCATCTTCCTTCAACGCATCAAAGCTGTTTTTATTTTCTAGAGTTGCCTATGCTAAATGAGTGGACTTCGGAGCCTGGGATAGTGGGTCCTTTCACCTTGGCTGCCTTTGTCGGTTAGATACTGGCTAAAAACCATCTTCTTTGATTGGTCTCGGCTCCTCAGAGGCTTTGTGGAAACTTTTTGCGAAATGACCATAAGCATGGCACCGGAGGCACTTAAAAGGAATTTGCTCGTAGTCCAGCTCTTGGATATGGCACCATTCCCCCAGGGAGAGCTTAATGGCTTCCGGAAGGCCTTTCTCGAGGTTAACCTCAACAAAAATACGAGCGCAGGTAAACTGATCCCCTTTCGACTCCACACTGTCTAGGAAATGCCCAAGCTTATTTCCAATGTCCTCCAGAGATATTTTCCCCCAGAGATGCAAGGGAAGATGAGGCAGCCTAACCCAAACAGGGGTTGCGGTGATCTCGGCTCTGGGATTGATGTCAAGATTCCAGGGGGCTATGAACAGCCCTTGCGACCCCATGAAATAGGGTCCAGATCTGAAGACTAGATCACGGTCCTCTGTCCTCGAGAAGCTGAAGACAAAAAAAACCCTGCCTACTGCGCACAGTGAAACGTTTCCCTGTATCAATGACTTCCAACGATTATCCATCCATGCCTCCACCATTTTGGGGTTGGGCCATAACCCCGTAAAATTTTCAATGAGGTCCTTTTCTGCTAGAAAGAGGGCAAGATTGCAAGGCCCCTCTGGAGATAGCTCCAGAGAAGGGATCTCCTCCATCTTCTTAACAAACTTAGACGAGAGAGAAGGCTTGGATTTAGGTCCTGCCGAGCGGACTAATGCTTTAAATGCTTCCAAAGGATCTTCTTCCATATTGGCAATCGGATCTGGGGCCATCGTAGCAGGGCGGCGATCACCAACAAACAAGGAGCAAGTCTCAGAGGCAAGCCAAGACCACTGCTCCAAAACGCATGCAAAAACTTAGGAAAAGGCAGGAGGGACGCTCTGAAAAACATCGATCTACACCCTGTATGCAAGGGGAACCCTGATCGACTGCTACAGATGAAGATCCGTGCCTCTGCAATCGAAAAACCAGAGTGGAGGCGGCTAGGGTTTAGGCCCTAGCCGCATTGACATTCTGTCTCGCTTCATCTTGCCCGCTTTCTGATCCAACCATGATGTCCCAAAAACCATAGTGGCCAGGATATATCCTACCAGATAATGTTACCACATCTTTAATGCATGTATTATTGCAACCAATTCCCATTCACGTGTTACATAATTTTCTTCATGTTTCTTTAGTTTTCGAGATTCATAAGCTATTACATGGTTTTCTTGCATTAACCCTCCACCAAGCCCTTCGCAACATGCATCCATACATACTACAAATTCTTTATCTAGGTCTGCCAATTTTAATATTGGAGTTGTAGTTAAGAGTTGTTTTAATTTGTTAAAACTTTCTTGACATTTCTCGAACCAGATGAACTTAGTTCCTTTCTTTTGTAATGATGTTATATGATATGCAATCTTAGAAAACCCTTCTATAAAATTTTGGTAATATCATGTTATACCCATAAAGGATCTTATGTCTGAAACATCCTTAGGTTTAGGCCAATTCATTATAGCTTTTATTTTGTCTGGGTCAACAGTTATACCTTGTTTGGAAATTATATGTCCCAAATACTGAATTTGATCTTTATAAATCTCACACTTAGTTTTGCATATAATATGTGTTCTCTTAGTATTTGTAATACTATTCTTAAAAATTTTCCGTGTTCCTTTTAATCCTTTGAATATATGAGTATATCGTCTATAAAGACGATTGCAAATTTATCTAAACATTTTCCCAAAATATTATTCATCAAGAACATAAGTGAGGATGTGGCATTAGTCAGCCCAAAAGATATTACAACAAATTCATAATGTGTGTACCTTGTTCTAAATTTTGTTTTATAAATTTCTTCATCGTTTATCCTAACTAGATGATAACGAGAATGTAAGTCAATCTTAGAAAAGATCGCATCTCCTTGTAATTGATCATCGATATGAGGTAATGGGTATCTATTTTTAATATTCATTTTATTAAGTTGTCTATAATCAATACATAGATGTAATGTTCCATCTTTCTTTGTAAAAAAAAGTATTGGTGCTCCCCATGGAGACACACCTGTTCAGATATATTCCTTATCTATCAATTATTACAATTGACTTTTTAATTCATTTAAATCTAGGATATTCATCCTATAAGGATCTTTTGAAGGAGGTATTTCTCCATGTATCAGGTCTATGGAGAAATATTTTTCTCTCTTAGGAGGTAGTCCGAGAATATCCTGGAATACATCATGAAATTCCTACAATACTAGAAAGTTATCTATCTCATTATTACTTTCCTCTTTTTCATTATAAATTATGTGTACAACAAGTGGTTTACACCCTTTTCAAATGCATCTTTTAACTTGTAAGGTTGTTATTTCTCTAATACAAACAGGTGTTGATACTCCTTTAATGTTTATAATGTTACCCCTCTCATTTATACAGATAAATGATTTATTGTAATAATCTAAGACTACTTTAAAATTTTTCATCCAATCCATATCGATTAGCAAATCAAAAGATCTTAAAAGTAATATGTTCAAGTATATCTATGTTGTTAATTCATTCATACCAAGTTCACAATTTTTAACAACATCTTTAATTCTCCTTTTTGTTCTTGTATTTAATTGTACTAACCAGGTCATTTCAAACTTTTCTTTATGTAACTTACTGATTTCTACAACTCTTGGTGAGATATAACTCAAACTAGCACCTGAATCAATTAAAACAATAACTAGTTGATTATGTATCATACCTTCAATTTCTACCATTGAAGTTTGATGATCTTCCTGTCGATTTTCCAAGGTTGTGTTGATTATTGGTGTAGACCTTTCCAGATCACCAAATATAGTTGCTTCCTGTATTGTTTTCATATTGTTATTTCCCTTCTTCCCAGGAGGACAATCTTTATGGTAATGCGGACCACTGCATTCCCAACATTTTACTGTCTCTTTTTGCGCAATTTCTTTATTGAAGAAGGTTTGTGGTTTGGGACCCTTATTTTCAGGATGATTGAATGGTTTACTTGTTATGAATTTATTGTTTACCTAAAATATCTTATCATCATTTCTATTAGAGTAAGCTCCCCTTTTCTTCTTAGGGTCAAACCTTTCAACCTTTTTTACATTGCAAATCTTAGAATTCTCATTTCTATTTTTATATTTCTCAAAACTGAGTTTGGATTTCCTCATGGTTTCTTCCAATGTTTTTGGGTTATCAAACTCAATTCGATATTTATAAGAACTAGGTTAGCAACTCAAAAATCATTGAATTTTCATATTTTCATCCCCAATGTAAGGCAGATAATGCAGAAAACTCATAAAATTACTAAATAAATATTTCATTGTAATATTTCTCAGTTTAAGTTCATAGAATTCCTTGGCTTTTCCCTCATAATACTATTCAAATATGTATTTTTTCTTAAAATATTTCTTAAAGGTTTTCCAGGTGATTTTCCTTTCCTTAATAATTTTCACTCTTTTTATATCCTACCATCATATGTTTTCTTTTTATATCAAATTGTAAATAGCCATCCGAGATTTAAGATCACTTGAATAATTGTAGATTTGAAAATATTTGTGCATACCAGAGAGCCATGCCTTTTATTCATTTCCAGTCTCCACTTCCCCATTGAAGGTTGGTGGTTTAATATTCTTAAATTCTCCCATGACTCTGTCATGTTGTTTAGGTTTCTTTTTGGTTCTTTCTTTAGTACTAGAACTACTTTCAGTACAAGTTTATGTGTCTTATGCATCCTTGTATACTGACTCTGTCTCAGATTCAAGATACTCAAATTTTGCTTCTTTCTTCTTTGGTTGAGATATCTTAGAATTGCTAGAATTATGCCCCTTATTTTTATCAGTATTTTGATTTCATAATTTCTCCAGCGAAATTGCATTCAGTTTCTCTTGAGTCTTTAGAATTATTTCATCATCTTCTCTCATTTTTTTTAGTTCTTCTCTTAGATCTGTTACTATATTTAGAATTTCTCGATGCATGTCATTATTCAGATCCATCTAGTGATGTCCATCAGTTGCATTCCCGTTTTCAAGATTCTCTTCATGATTTTATTCTCCTTGAGCCACGGGTACTTCTATCATTTTCCTACAAAATCAATTTAGTTTTCTTCCTATAGGTAAGAATAAAATCAACACAATTTTACAAGTTAGATTTTTGTTGTGATAAAGCCCATAAAAATGCAAAGTCTTGTAAACCTACAACTCTGATACCATTATGTCAGAGACCTAAAATTACAAAAACAAAAGAAAGATGTTATATCTATTATTTATTCAACCATAAAAATATATTTCACTTCCCTTCCTTCATAACTTCTCGTTGTCTAAGTTATATTATTCTATACTAAAGTGAGTTGAGAAAATACATACTTAACAATATATTATGAGTGTACCCTAAGTCCTATTCCATAAGACTTGGTAAATTGATAACCTATATATTTGTGTTAAGTTTCCATATTCCATTGTTATACATATTGCGAATTGAGGACAAGTTTGATGCTATACATACATATCTATATAGGTCTTACCAACATTATTTATTTTTGTATCCCTCTTATGGATAACATTTCTACTGGATACTAAATCCTTGTTAACATAGTGTTTGAATTTTTGTATTAGATGATACTTGCTAACGTACCTCATATAAATGTGAACCAAGGCTATTTCATTGTCTCATCATACATTAACAATTTCACTTTTCAACATATATTAATTCATATTTTAATAGATGATGGTTTTTAAAACACAACATATATTAAAATGGGTTTTAATATACATTAGCATACGCTCTGTCGTATTGTTCAGTGGATAACACTTGGCATAACTGAAGTTGTTGTGATTTATTGAGGTTGGCCTTGTTGTGCCAATAGACACTACTTTTGATATGTCTAGTCTAATACAAATAAAGGTAAATTCCCCATTGAGTAAATATAACACAAGGGTGAGTTTGGAAATTTTAGCACATACTTTTTCTTGAGTTGAAGTGCGCACATCTCTTGGGCGCTAGTCTTCTAGGGTTTTGAACACCCTTTTGTGTGCTAGGTTTATGGTGTGGGAGGTATTTCTCTTGAAGAATATAGAAAATGATTGGTTGGGTTTTCTTCTCTTGTTAAGAAGGGTTTTCCATGATACTTTTTGTGTAGTTGTGCATGGAATTTATTCTTGTGATCTTGGTTGCTACAACAGATTGTTAATGGTGAAACTGCAATTATCTATGGTTCAAGTAAAATGCTAAAATTGGAATGAAATTCATGCTTGAACCTATCCTATTGAAAAATAAACATGGTATCAGAGCATAGGTCTTGAAGAACCCCTGCACAAGCATTTAAAGCTAACCATCATTATATTTTGCAGTTCTGTACAACCTCTAGGGTTTGTTGCAATTTTGTATGGACATCCTTTTTTGGAGTGTTTTATACCCTAATACTTTGGCACTGAGGAAATTGTTTTCATAGGAGAGTTCAACCTTGTCGAGCACATCTCCATAGAATCTTAGAGTGAAATTTTGAGCATTTTGAATTTTTGGCCCTAGGGTTTCGCAATTTTTTGTAGAATTTTGGATTTAGGGTTTCTACATCTCATTGAAGGATATTTTCATCTTACCAGTATTCATGTGACATTATTAAGGATTAGTTTTGGCAGTAATTGGCCCAACAAAACTGAAGGTTGCTAGCCTAGCCTAGCTGTTAGGTTTTCTAGCCCAGTTGACAAGGGTTTGTGAAGAAATATGAAAATATGAAGAACAAAACCTTGGTGGAAGATAGGCTTGATGGATAAAGCAATTTAAGCTCCTAGAGTTCAATAATTGATATCACCCTTGACAAATATGAGCTCTTGAGTTTGATACAAAATACTTTACCAGAGACAACTAACGATGAAGAGAAGGAAATAAGAAAGGAAGAAGTCATCAAGTCAAGGAAAATAATCATCTACTCAGTAAGAGATCATATCCTACCTCGTATTTCCAACCTGAAGACAGATTATGAAATGTATGAAGCATTGAAGAAAATTTTTGAGAGTGACAACACCCTTAGAGCCCTTACCTTAAAGGGTTAACTTCAAAGTATCAAGATCACAACAGATGATACAATTGCTACTTTCTTTATGAAGATGTCATAGATCATCTAGGTTCCATTGGAGAATTCATATCTGATAGATAACGTTTTTTTTCCACTCTCAACAATATTCCAAAACACTAGGAACCATTTCTTCAAAGTATCAGTGGAAGGAAAAAAATACCCACTTTTGATCATTTGTGGATAGAATGTACCCAAGAAGAAATTAGAATTAGAAATAGAGGAGTGGAGGAATCCCCCGATGAAAACCATGCCCTTGCACTTCATACAAAGAAAGGAGGAAGATTCAAAAGAAACATCATACAAACATTCAGAGATGATAAAACTCCATCAGCTTCAGGTTATGATCAAAGAAGATATATAACAGATATCTAATGCTTTAGATGTGACAAACATGGAAACTATGCAAGAAAATGTTTGACTAGGAAGAAAGGAAGACAATATGCTTCCATCGCTGACATTGATCCAGACCCACCTAAAAAGGATGAAGGTAAGAGATATGAGGATTACTTCCTCTAAACAAAAATACAATATTG
Source organism: Picea engelmannii (assembly GCA_009831015.1). Lineage (NCBI taxonomy): Eukaryota > Viridiplantae > Streptophyta > Pinopsida > Pinales > Pinaceae > Picea > Picea engelmannii. Next base: position 165,800 of record ML786841.1, read on the forward strand.
AGCATGACTGGAAACCCGGGTGAATTGTTTGATTTAAATAATTAAAACTATAGTTGATTGCATTATTGATAGGGAAGGGTATTATATCTAGTGTGGGAGCCCTCTTGACTTGGACCATTATCCCTGGTACGAGAGTCCAACCTTTCTTGATTTATTATTATGTTCGAAGTCATAAATATTGAAGAGTTAGTGAAGCACCTGAGAAGACATAAAATATCTAGCAAACAAGAAAAAGAAGATATCTACCCTTCAGACTTCATAGGGAGTTACTTGACTCAGAGGAAGTCAAACAAATTGAGAAGAAGGAAGAGGCATTACCTTCTTCCCTTTAGAAGTTCATAGGGAGACAATAATCAATCTAGTTGATCCAGCTGATATCCCAAAGATATTGTAGTAATATATAAAATGCTTGTCTAGTCTCAACAAACTCTGCAAGGGGTAGAGGGACTTGTAGCTAATCCAAGTGTCGAGAAATATGAGGCGATATTTGTGGCTAGAAGATTCCCACAAAAAAGGGATTTTTCTACGATAAGACACTTGATCCAGTAAAACCGATGCACTTCCATTCGAACTATCATCCATGAGCTGGGAACGACTTCAGATGAATGGATACTTGATGAGTTTGAGTTTCAGTAAGAGTATTGATCTAAACCTATATTATTACATTGTTGGTGATGAGAATATGATTTTGATGACCTATTCAGGAAGCCTTGTTATTGGATATAGGGAAGCCTTGACTTCTAATTTTGAGATGAAGGATCTAGGTATGATGCACCACTTCTTCGGACAAGAAGTATGGCAAAGGACTGATGAGATTTTTCCTGAGTCAAGGAAAATATACACTGGGGATATTAAAGAAATTCAGTATTACTAAATGCAAATCCATGACTACACCGATGGTGATGGATTTGAAGAAAATAAATTATGATTCAGATGACATTGATCCACAAATGATTGGATCACTAATATATCTGGTTAACACCAGACATAATATGTGCTATGCAGTAAATATGCTTAAGCCAGTTCATGAGTCAATTGAGATATATTCACTAGACAACAACAAAACATGTATTGAGATACCTATGAAACACGTTGATATAAAATATCATTATATCAGAGACATGGTGCAGAGGAAAGAAATACACATGCAATAGTCTCTTACAAATGATTAGATTGCAAATATCTTCACCAAAACACTTGCCAAGATGAAGTTCAAGTACTTTCGTGAGAGACTTGTCCAAGTGAAGGTTACCTCTCTAGCTAAGAGGGAGTGTTGATGATTACATCCAAGATAAAGTTCAAGTACTTCCATGAGAGACTTGGCCTGGTGGAGAATACCTATCTAGATGAGAGGTAGTGTTGATGATTCCAATTGCATGAGACATTCTCCAGGACACATACTGAGAGACTCAACCTAAGAGAGAGACCATGAGTTGGGTGTGGGGTTCCTCTCTCAGACAGAGATGGAATGGTGTGTGCCTCTGTGTGGGGTGAGGAATTCCATGAGCTGGGTGTTCCCATAAGATGGGTGTGTGGTTCCTCTCTGATATAGATATGGAATGTTGTGTGCCCCTGTGTGGGGTGAGGAAGCCCATAAGTTGGGTGTGTCATTCTCTCTGAGGAAAAGATGAAACAATGTACTAGTATACTCTATGCAGAGATTTGAAATGATGTGGTACTCCATATTATTCTCTTGTAAGAGGCAGTGAGATAGAATATTTTTTGAGTAGGATGTTCATGTGGTTGAGCACATGTCAACTTGATCCTAGTGGCTGAGCACTAGCGAGTGTGATTCTCCCATGAGACGCAGTGAGATAGAGATGTGACCATATTTTTGGCTGAGAACAGATGGATGTGCTCATATTGGTTGAGCACTAGAGGGTGTATGAGATCCCTTGCTATATTTTCCAAGAGTCAGACTTACCTGTAACCCTATTTGTGATGTAAAGGGTACAGGTCGACCCCACCATAAAGTGAAAGATAATTAATGAAAAGATAATTAATATGGTAATTATTAATTATATTGTGAGTTATTGAGGTCGGACATGTTGTTCCAATAGACATTATTTTTGATATTTCCAGTCTAATATAAATAAAGGTAAATTACCCATTGAGGAAATATAACACAATGGTGAATTTGGAACGTTCAACAACTACTTATTCTTGAGCTGAAGTGCACACCTCTCTTGGGCGCTATTCTTCTAGGGTTTGTGAGCACCCTTTTGTGTGCTAGGTTTATGGTGTGAGAGGTCTTTCTCTTGAAGAATATATCAAAGTATTGGTTGATTTTTCTTCCCTTTTCTAGAAGGGTTTCCTAGGATACTTCTTGTGTACTTGTGCACGAAATTTCTTCTTGTGATCTTGGTTGCTGCAAAAAATTGCTAATGGTGAGACTTCTATTATCTATGGTTCAAGTAAAATTCTAAAATTAGAATGAACTTCATGCTTGAACCTAGCCTATTGAAAAATCAACACATTTGGGTGCAGTTCAAGCGACATACGTAGATACAAGGAAATTCAGTATATCCATGATAAGTTAGTTTTTTAATTGTGTATATACTTATGTTTCCTAATTAGCCTTGTACCACATCTTAACTTATTTGTTGTTTGATGTATAGGTACCAAGGAGGTTGGTACCATGGAGATTCAGGAATATGTTTCCTTAGAAAGATATTTGGGTTCCATTTCTTAACTACCTTCGAGTTTGGCACCACAATTTAGAATTGTTCTACTGTTATAGCTAGTTGAAAAATCCATAACTCAGGATTGATGCCTATGCATTTTATGATTTGTAATATTTTTTCATTGATATATAGCTATCATTTATAACCATGGTTTCTTTACTAGTATTTACCTTGTTGGACATAAATGGTCATCATTCGTTAGCTTCTATATAATTTAATGCTTTCCTTATGAATAAATACATAGTGTATTTTTTTAAAACTTTGTAATGATTTTCTTTTGAATATATCCATAGTGTATTTTGTTAACTCTGTAACGATTTTCCTTTTAGACGTATGCATAGTGTATTTTGTTAACTATGTAATGATTTATTTTTTCGATATATGCATAATGTTTAACTATGTAACGATTTTCCTTTTGGATATATGCATACTGTTTAACTCTATCACGATTTTCCTTTCAGATATATGCATAGTGTTTAACTTTGTCATGATTTAACTTTCGGATATATGCATAGTGTTTAACTCTGTCACAATTTTCCTTTTGGATATATGTATAGTGTATTTTGTTAACTCTGTAATGATTTCCTAATATTTTTTGATTCCCTTCAAGTTGTATACATTATACTTGTTGAAACTTTGTTCTCTTCCATACATCTCTTATACGAAGAAAAGTTTGGTTTATTAACTAGGTTTTTACCTGCGAGTTTCATTTTTTTATTACTGGTAGTATGATTATGTTCATAGATCTAGGATCAAAATAGTTATTAACATTCTTTCATATTTTTTCTACCTAAACTTATGATATGCATCAACATCTCGTAAACAAGCATTAAATTCGAATATTTTTATCAATTATTTATATCTGATAATTAAGCCACAATAATGTACAAATAAAAACACAGTAATATTTAGATCAACATATTCATAACCAAAAAATAAAACCTGTAACTTTTGGGAAAACACACATTGAATACCATGTTCCTCCCAACCTTAGACCAGATTCTTTGTCACCTCTGTCACCCCCGAGTTGATCTCGGAATCCAAAGGGCTTCATATGTGTCCTCTTGCAGAATTATAAGCTCTAGTTGTTGTGTGTAATCTTTGAAAATTTATTGTGTCAAGTGAGTTGTGTGTAACCTTCTTAGAATATCACTTTCCTCTTAGGAATGGAATCCCATTCCCTTTTCATGACTTCTTTTATTTTTCCTAGGACTTGGGACACTTGTCTTGAGGCTCTTGCTCACTGACCACCTATCAGATTCAAATTTACACATGTTTAGAGATTCTCCTATAAACATGGAATGCGTCTTTTGAATTTAAATTAAGTCCACAACTTGTCTCAATGTGTTTCCACTTGGCAAACCCCTTTGGTTTCATGACTCCCTCTTTAATAGTTTCTTCAATGCGTGAACCATTTTCCACATGTGTTTATTTTCATAGAATAATAAGGCTTCACAATTCAATTTTGGTCAATCGGCCAAATTGTCTTTTCGGAAAAATAATTAAAATTCTAAATTAAAAACAGTAATAGAAATAATAATTAAAAATCTGAGTTACGAGGTATCACAACACCACGCTTGAAATTTCAATTCTTATAATTATGCATATATAGAGGGCCATTTTCAAAGATGTAGTCAATGTGGATAAAATTAATTCATTATTCAAACACCAATAACACTATGAAGATTAATGTAACAATAATCAATAACATTGGAAAATTAATGTAACATTAAAACACCAATAAGACTATAAAGTCATGATTGAAGTGTAAAGGATAAAAAAAAAAAAAAAATTGACTTTCCTTTCAAAAAATAAGATATGCTTTAATGTAACATTAAAACACCAATAAGACTATAAAGTCATGATTGAAGTGTAAAGGATAAAAAAATAAAAAATTGACTTTCCTTTCAAAAAATAAGATATGCTTTCTCTCTTTAAACTAGTCAAGAAACTCTTTTGAAAAATAAGATGGGATTTCTCTCTTCCAATAAATCATGAAAATCTTTTTAAAAAAATATATAATTCCTCCATATACTAGTTAAAGATGTTTTCAATGTACATATAAGTCATGCATGTCGCTAAAGAAGAACACAAATAAAAATTTCATTTTTTCAATACGCTCATTACCAAGGATATCCTCTTTTATTGATAAGACTATCTATTTTGGTTATATCCTCTTTTATTGATAAGACTATCTCTTTTGATTATTGAAAAGGCATTTGTTTGTCTCAAAAAGAAAAATGAATAGATTCATTGTGAAAAAAGGAGTTTTATAAGATAAAAACATCTATATTTTACAGAGAGACAAATATAGATTAAAACATGGGAGTGAGTTAATGTGTTGGTAAATTTAATATTTTAGTTTTTTTTAAGATACCTAAAGTTTTATCTTTCTTTCTTTTGAATAATCCAGAGTTTTTGTATTACTGATAGGGAGAAAATATACAAAAAAAATCGTTGTTTGCCTGCCCTCTGGGAAACCAGACCAAACAAAAAATAAAATATTGTCATTAAACATTTGTTTGATATATCTAAGGCCTATGACTAATAAACTAGAGTAGGAATACCTCCTAGTTCCTCTGTGAGAACTTCTATCCTTATTTAAACTACTAAGCAGAGGTGGTAAGTCCAAGCCTCACTGGTATTTAAACAAAAACCACAGAAGGAAGAACATAGAACTTAGATAATGGTGTGACCTACTACCGTTGGGACTTGGGGTTGACCATAGTATAGGTTGGACATATCCATGCCAACCAGCTTGTCCGTGATCAAATTCAACATGTGGTTGACCAGCTTGACCTGGAGTTGCATGTCAAGGAGCTCTAGGACGACCTCTTTGTGGGTTCATGGTGGTCGAGAAGAACTCTTCCCATCAAAGTTTTCAAATGCCAGTAGATGTCCACAATTTTTAGGTACTGCGAGGACCACCCATGAACATAACTAGTGTTAGGAACCCATGAGTTGGTTGTCTCCTTCACCTCGTCATCCGAGATGAAATTCCTTAAAACCCCAACATCTGCCTCGACCACATCATTTTTCGACTGAATTTAGGGATGGGTAGTTGAGAGATATGTCTCTGTTGAATTCTCAACTAAATCCACCAAGATAAATCTTGACCAGGTTTTGGATCAGCAAGAGGTTCCTCCCCAACCTCTATGGGAATAGCTTCCCCGAGCCCTGTATAAAAGGGTGGAGAACCGGAGCGGAGAGTGCAGGGGTGAGAATGTCAAGAAGCTATGAAGAAACCAGGAAGATGTGAAGGAGCAAGAGAGACATGCAGTAATAAACCAATGGTGATGCATCCAGAAGGTGATGTAAATGACATAACTATCCAGTGCCAGGGCCCATAAATGTAGAGTGATACGATAATTTACGGAGATATGGACTGTAGCAGCCATAAGACTCCTTTTCTTCTCCATATTTCTAAAACTCATGCGAAGGATGACGGGCTCAAGCTGGTAAGGAGTGGGAGAAGTCATGATGTGAGAGAGAGGATAGGGAAACACAAGTGCGAGGGGGAGATAGTAGCAAGTAATGAGTCGCATGAGGAGGCAAGGAGGAGCGTGAAGGTTTCTAGCAGGTGCACTTATATCGAGAGGTCAAGTGGGTTGGGGGGTCGGGGACCCACCAATGTTTGGATTGGGTCCCTAACACCCCATGTAGGGGACTTAAATTTTCATCTTGATTTACTTATTTTTTCATAATTTTAATGATTTATGTAGTTTTAAAATGAGAGAAAAATATTAAAAATAAAGTTTAGTGGTCAAAATTACCATTAATTAATGGAATTATAAGTTCTTGCAAAATTTCTACTTAATTTCATGGTCAAATTTCCCTAAAACATAGTTGTTTGAGATAAAGAAGTATTTAAAGATGAATTGGTAATTGCAACAAGCAATTTCTTAAGCATATAGGTGAATTGATGATTGTCACCCTCCTCTAGTCATACTCATTGAGACAAGAGCCCTTCCCCTAAGTGAATTACCCGTTATTGTCCAACTAGGTATGAATCTATAACAAGTTAGTCCATCCAAGATACCAATGTAAATGTAATATCATCTTTATAAGCAATCTCACTATATTATGAAATGTCTTAATGACAATACATCCTATACATGTATACAATATAACAATACATGAATATATCATAAATCATAATATGGATATATTAAAGAGAAGGGTATCCAATGCATGTATACATCATGAATCATCTCATAACAAGGATACATCACAATAAATCATCATTAATACCAGAGCATCAACACATCCATAGGCATGTTAAGCAACATGTGAATATAATATTAACCATATTGTAAAGGACTAATCATTTTAGCCAATTCTCCATAGCCACTATCAAGAGTATTTAAAGTTATCATTAAGAAATATTAGTACTCATCACAATATATACAATTAAATAGGAGTTTAGATCCATCATACTCAATCATTAGTAGAAGAAAGGACAAAGGGGTTGGTGAGTCCAAAACACATCTTCCTATTAATCACATTGAAACATCAACACATCACTAAATTTTCCATTTTATATTTAAATTCCATATGAGTATGCACGTATATCAAACAAATAACTTGTCCTTTGGAACTTTGTGTAGACACCCATACATAATATTCCATGAAACAAGAAAACTTATGACTTAATGAAACAATAAAACATCATATTTTTTATTGAATTTTGATTGCATTTGGTTCTATATATGGCAATTAGAATATTATTATTAGAGTTTATTATGAGACATTTATCATAGATGTTGTAGAAATAGAAATTTATTCTGTTAGACCAACTAGGTTAAATTAATATAAAGTACATTGATCATTGCATTGCATGCCACAAACAGGAAAATATACATATCAACATAAATATTTGAAAGAAGAACAAATGTACTTGTGATTTGTTGTGCAACAATAGTGAAAAATTGTGTCTAGTTGTAATTTCTGACATTGTTAGCAGATGCATATGGCGTTTGCAAACAACACCAAATTTGTTAAAGATATCAAGGTTGGCCTTAAAATTCCTTGTCAATGACAATTGTGGAAGCATTAAATAGAAAAATGTGTTCAAATTTCAATTTAGTAGATAGTAATAATATATCAACATTGCAATGTAACACCATTAATAATATATAAACATCTAGTCCAATTTTTATTAAAATATCGACATAATTTAATTGAAAAAATTAAATACAATGATACTGCAATCCTAATAACAATGTTCAGTAAATACTTTGGATTCATAATGTACATACAATGCACACACTATTGCTACTATTTAGTAACTATATAGGTAATATGTATATACAATGTATATGATATTACACATATGCATTTAGATGATCAATATAAAAAATAACTAAATTATAGTTCAAGTATATGTACAAAGAAAAAAAAATACATAGAATTCATCACACATGTAGGATGACAATATATTCGATCAATGTCTATCCCACATGCAGAACTACACTATCTTCGCTTAATGTAAATTTTCCATGCACTTTAAAATCATGTAGCATATAAACATTTTTTCTTTCTTTTGCAAATATATTTCATATTACATTTCTATCAATCCAAGAAGAAGCTCATGCAGTATAGGTTCCTTAGTAGTGCATTTCATGTTATTGTTGTCCATTGCATGTATAATATCAGTTAGGTAATGTTTATATATAAAAGGGAATATTTTATTACATCTTACACAGTCAAACATTACATTTTTTATCAAAGTAGATGCGCCTGCAAGAGAGTTGCATATTGCACGGACAAGCTCAAATGGATTTGAATATGCATTTTCTTCTATCATTGTACCTTCATACTGATTATACGGTACAATGACTATTAATTTAATGTGTGTGTGTGTGTGTGTTTATTTTCAAATAATATTGTACACAAGATTTGTAGATAGAGTTGTCAATCTATACTTACAACGTTTGTTGAGCCAGTTAGTTTTTTTAGATATTTGACTCCATTTGTTGTGAGTTTTTTTATAAATGTGTATTGTTTTGTGTGGAACACTTTTTATTCTACATCTCACCACTTGGTTATATTTTTAAATAGAAAAATGGCAAATTTCCTTGTCTCCAATTGTTGTTCCAGTGAAGTGAAGAAATGCCCATATGTATCAAACAATCACAGCTGATACACAAAGTACTATAATTGTTATATAGCTTCACCAAAGATATATTAGAATATAAACAATAAGCCATTGGCCATGGAAAAGTGTATCGTTTATTTTTCATCCTACGTGTTGACATCTTTAATTTTCAAACTATATTGCGATCCAACTTTTCAAAAGAATGTGATGATAGCTCCAACAGTGTTGATTGGATACATGTATGTATTACTTGAAAATTGTTTGATTGTTGTGTTTGGTATGAAATTATATTCCTTACACACTAGAGACACTATCTATAAGACACTTGATTCAAGTAGTGATATAACATGATCACAGTAACCATGTTCATAGCCACTTTTTGGTAGAATTTTGAAATTTGTAATAGATATTCCAACTCCAACAAAACTATTTTTCTCATGCATTTCAATGAGGTGTGCAGGAATAGTCAATGTCACTATCATCATTCCATTTTCATCTGCCATATCTGCACACATGATTCTGCATGATCTATTTAATTTATCCAAATATGTCTTGTAAACAAACATCATCTCTCCAATCTCGAGAGTCTTCAATTCCTATATTGAGACACTATTATGAGTTGCAGAGCTTCATCATCATATAGTAATAAAAAAAATTCAATATCAAGAACAATTTCCATGTATTTTTTTCCCAATTGCATAATATACATTTATATATACACACCTTTCCAATTTCTCCTGTTGCACATGGATATTTCTTCACCTGTGCCTATCACACTTGATTCTCCAACATTAGTTGCTTCAATTCCAAGTATACCTATTTCTCCTAAACTGAACATAGTAATTTTCAAATTTCATAAGCACCTAACCTTTAATTATTTTTCACATTTACAAGAGAGTTTTTATAAATATATCCCTATGTCTTGGTGGCTATCGTAGCATGCAGACGAAAAATATCTTATGGAAATTTACACCTGACTCGGTTGCTAGGAGAAGGTTTTTGATGCACCAGTACTAATACTTCCCTGGCTCGTCCAATTTCTCCTTCTCGGAACAAAAAATATGTGAATGCTAAGCACATAAAATATATTCTATATTATGTTTACATTGACATATGCCCCTCTATTTTTTTGTCCTTTTTTCCATATCTATGTCAACTATGCACCATGCATTACAAAGCACTACAAAAGTGTTAATTATATGTACAATATTACATTGAGAAAATTCCTACAAATGAAAACTATTTTCCAGGTATAACAGACTCTGTTATGAAAATTAATTATTTAACATTGTCCATTAAAAAAGAATTGTACTTTTTTCTTATAATATCTATATTCATTTGCACAACACTTTGAGCCATATATTGCAATTGAAATGCATCAGCAATGAGAAATAAATGCCACAGGGATTGCACGATTTTATGGAATTGTAACATGATAGAGACTTCGTGGAATACATTTAAGCGGTAAAGAAGCACACACACAAAGCATAGCAGGATCCTAGCAACTAGTACAAGATTTTACAATCATGATCTTTGGTGTTGTTATATGGTAGAAAATTCCTCAAACATCCTGAAAGTTGTCGATGCCAAAGCTCATATACACAACCAATGAAAAGCACTGTATAAAATATCAATAATCATCACATAGAAAACGCCTTTTGATAAGGAAATTTTTGAAACACAGACGATTGTTGATCCAAAAAGATCTTTTAAAGACCATGATTGAGTTTTAAAACATGAATTCATTAACCATTTAATAAATTGATGAAAGAGGAAGAATTAATGATGTAACATGGCAGCCATAATAAGATATATAGATCTGGAAATAAGCACAAGAATTAGCAAACCATAACAACAAAAATTGTTAACGGATTTCGGCAATTTCGCCTACATCTTCGGGCCTTTGTCCTAATGGGTGAGGCTTTCTTATTTCTCTTCAAAGCTTCAGAGGTACATCATAAAAGCATCAAATGGATTACAAAATTATCTGAATGTGTTATGCTAGATCTCAAGAACCCAACACAACTGATGGAACTGAAACTGAATGAATGAAGCTCCCAAAAATGGCCCGCAAAGTTTCTCTCCTCAATGGTTCTCCTACATAAAAATGGATTTGGATTTACAATTCTTCAACATTTCTCCTCTTTTGAACCTCTCTAAGGCTTCCAAGAACCTACTGTTTATATAGGATTGAATTTGGAAACAAAATCCCAACATCCCCCCAATATTTGGCCTCAAAAAGAGCTCCAGATCCTCCAATAGTGGCCAAAATCCTCCTAAACCTACTTAAAAATCAATTAAAATCTTAACATATAGTTAAAAAACCCAAATTTAGAAATAATATATGGAGAAACCCTGTATTACTGGGCTTATGGTCATATGTACCATGCCATGTGGTCGAGGGTTGGTGTTGGCGCGCTAGGCTCCTCCAACATAGGCCCCTGGTTATATGGTTAGGTCCATATGGACAACCCCTAAACTCTCCATACACTCCAAAATGTTTAGACCCCCGGTCGTCAGCGCCTAATCATGCACCTTGCTTGACGGGATATCCCTCCTGACCGGGCGCTAACACCACAAATCCACACCAAATTATAAAGGATTGGTCTGGTGGTAAGGTTTTACGTGTTGCATCGGGGGCTGGGGCTAGGCCCCAGCCCTTTTCTTCGCCAAAAATACTTTAATGCAATTTTAAATATAAGGTTTAAACCTTATATTACAAGAAATAATGTGGGCAGGATGGTAGCTTTCCCTTGCCAAAACCATTCCCCATGCCTGGAGGTCACTGGTTCGACTCCTGTGCAACCCATAAATTTTTTCTACAGCCAAACAATGGAGGGGTGCCACGTGGTAGCCCACGACTGGGCCACGTGGGACCATTACATTAGCCCAAAAATATGCCATGTGTCAATATATGATTCATCCACCTGTCATCCATCAACGTCCCTATCAGCATGCTAATGCATCTACCACATCACTGTACGGTTGTATGACTTGTGCGATTAGTTGCCATGTCATCAGTGTATGGACTGTACGGACTCATAGTCATAAAAAATTTTGCATGTTTGGAAAAATGAATAGAACGTGATATATTTCTCATACGACATCTTTTTGAGCCCATTCAAGTTGTGTTGGGTTCGTAATGACGAGGCCTATGCACACATATTTTTTGAAGTGATTTCGAGAACTTTGATTTTTAGGCCTTCCTAGACCCATTTTGGTTCTTGGATCCATTTTCGATCAATTGACATAAGAATTTTATATAACATTTGAAAAAGCATGGAAGTTAAAATAACAAAGTGTTTCCTTGCTAATAGCATATGTGCCATCTAGTCTAGTACAAATTCTTAATGCAAATCTTCTATAAAATTCCTCTACCAATGCACTATTTGTCAAAAATTAACTAGTCAAAACCCTTTTTACTTGGTCATTTTTCATGTCCTGCAGAATATTTTTCATTCATATCCATTCAGTGTGCTCACTTATATTTTCCTCACCTACACTGTCTGCACATGTATATGTATGACAAATTCGACACCACTAATTCGTTTTTCAACCCTTGCATGAACAATTCATAGCACTAGTCGTCGCCTAGTCCTGGGCTTCTGCACCTTTGCTTTTGAAGTTTTTTTGCATGAGGGATTTTGACAAGCCATGTAATTTTGACAATAAATGATTCATTTATGGCATGTTGATTTTCTCAAAATTGTGAAAAATAGAGGCTATTTAACACTTATATGAAGTAAATGTCGTGGTTTTCTATGATCTTTCTAATGACTTATATTAATCATTCTCCTTTTTTTGTAACTAACTCAGGTGTAGAAAACAAATTTTAGTAAATATGTCCTATGCATTGAGCCTTAAAAAAATATAATCTCTGTATAAATCTATTATTCATAACTTTCACATTTATTAAAGTGCATTTAAAAAAACACACGTATAGAAAATAGAAAAAGAAAACAATGTTCTTGTGTGGATAACCTATGTAGGACACCCTCCAGTAACAATATTGCTTCAATGAAAATTTCGAGAAGGTCGATAAAAAAAATCCCTTGCTAAACATAAATAATATGACATGGACATTGACTTCAGACAAACTGTCAGATGACAAGCACTATGAATTGATGATTAGTATTGAAGTTGTATACATCCCTCATGAAGATGATGTACTAACTCAAGATGTAACAAGCTTCCAAAAAATGTTTCATGAAAAGGCTCTTTACCTATCCATATACATGACAACCAAACAGGTCAACATATTTGTAGATATTAGCCAACATGCCAAGTCATGGGAAGCACATAGGACACTGGAAATGATGGAACCCTCACACAGGAGACCCAAGGGCTACATGACGTTTTGGAACATTGAAGCGTCAAGTAATCTGATCCATCTAGATCATATAGGTATGAAGGGCACATATAGTTATGTCGACACACTATGAAACAACTGCTAGGATTACGGTGAATCTTTTTCACCAGATACAATATTAAAGGAACCTAGATCCTAATTATAATGTATCGTTATAGGAACACTGTCGTTGGAGTGTTACAACAATTGTTTCCTCACTCCATGCAACTTGTTTGGATGGCCTTCCCATTTCTCTATGCAGACTTGAATTTACCTTTTTATGCCTTCTAGAGATAAAAAATCATATTTTTCCACATATACACACCCTATAAGTTATATAACAAGCATATATGCAGGTTTCCCCACTAAAGCCCGTGCACATTGGATTTGGTGCTCAAAATTTAAAATTATGTCAGGTTTCCATGACATGTCATGAGATCCATGATCCTTGACCTTCCATATACTGGAAATGCTCCGACTCGTCCCTTAAGTTCCATGTGAAAGCTATAAATTGAACCATATCCAAGACTTGGAAAAAATAACAATTCAACTTGGAGAGCAAAGACACTCTGGAGAAATTTCACTTCATATTGAGTTTGCATCCCTTTGTCCTTGAAAGTTTGAACTATTTGTTCAACCCCCAAGGTCTTCCTTCTTTGTGATGAAGAACCTCATTGACTTCTTTATATGATTTTTACTTTGGTGGAGGATTGAAGTGGTGGAGACTCAGCTGGAGGGACTTACTTTCTTGTTTTTGATATGTGTCATTGCAGAAGTTTGTCACCTATGTACTTTTGTTGACTATTTTAATACAAATACTATTTTCTCGTCCAATTGATATCTTGCAAATATTTGAATTGTTATTCCATGGGTGTATTTTTCATGTATGTTAATGGATTATGATAATATATATTCTAACATTATATATTATAACCATATTCTTGTGTATCTTGGTTGTTGAGGACAAGTAGCATGTATAAAACTTTGGGTTGCATACTCAACGGTGGTCTTCATCAAATGTCTGGGAGAGGTAGGATATTAGCCTTGTCTTGTTAGAATTTCATTTATATAGCATACTTTGGATTAGACTTGATTTATGCGGGTCATTCCATATGTTGTGGTTTGCCCCTTTCCATAGAGATTTTTTCCTCGTAACATAATTGGTGACCATATTGGGGATTGATCTTCTTTTTTGTGGTTTGGACTGTTTTTCTTCTTGATTTTATCTCTGTTATCCCAAGTTTCCTTGTCGCATGTTTCTTGACAACCTATTTTTTACCTTTCATCTGAGTTTCTTGGCTTATCCCTTTCCCTGGCAATTTTTTACTGAGCATATGTGTTTTTTCCCTTGACAGATGTGTATATACGCGAGTTGTCTTCTTTTACGGAGCATGTATATGTGATTTTTTCTCAAACACTCTTTAGTCTTGCTAGTTGAGTTTGATGATTGATGGGTGAGTTTGGTTGGTTGTTGAGTCTTCTTAGGTGCATGTCCTGGTTGTTAAGTTCTTACAGAGTGATAGGAAGCCTCTTTATTGTTGAATTTTTGGGCGTTTTTCTTTCTTCTCATATTTTTCATTGGTTGTCCTTGCACATTGGTTTGAGTGTTTTCTTCTTGGTTTCCTACTTGGCTTGTATTTTTTACTTGTAGTAGGGTCTGCTTATGAAATTGATATTCAGTCCTTGAATTTTCCTTTCTTTATATCGAAAATACAAAAATATTTTCTTATTTGCATTATGGAATTTGCACTTTCGATTACTTTGCATTGATTTTGACATATTGGGAGAGATTGCATTTCATTGAAATTGTAGATATTGCATTCGAAAAACTGCACTTAGAATCATACCATCTCTTTGAAATTCAAGACCAGTACATAGCAGTGTTTTTATATTTCATTATTTTTATATGTTGATTCAAAATACCATTAGTTTCATGGCAACGCCTCTTGATTTAATAAAATCCATTAAAATTAACGTTGATTATTTAAAATTGATTAGAAACGATTTTAATTTCCAGGGTACACAAACAAGTATAGGACATAGGGCCTTGGAATAGGATTTTGTGAGTAAAATTCTCGAATTCTATTAAAATAAACATATATATCTGAGCAGGGAGTGGTGAAACCCATTGTGTAATTAGTGACGTCAGGAGGTTCCTTTCATACCAGAGTTAAGAACAAGGTCATGCAAATTTGGTTGCAAAGATAGCCCTCTAATACCTTCTTAGCATAAGAGATATTTTTGGGGTTCTATTTGTATTTGGAGGTATTGCTAGTACCTTTACCTCCGTGAGAGGCGGTGCTTTCAAGATTTCAGGCTTTGTTACCCTCCCCATATAGGGGACCGAACTTATGACTATTCTCATGTGCATTGGTTATATTTTGGTGACTCTAGTTGCTTGACATAAGTATCCACATAAGTTACTTACAGGGGTTATTTTGTAGGTACCCTGAGTCAGATAAGGGTTGGACAACACATATCCTTTATGGAGGATTACCTTTCCAAGGGGATCTGAATGACTACATTGTTAATCCCATGAGATCCCTTATAACTAATTATTATACCTCCAATCTTTTGAAGGGAGTCTCAATCCCCTCTTGGGTGATACATACCTACTCTAGTGAGGGAGGCCCCTTTTCAGCCACTATATCATGTTTGTGTGGATTGGACTTTTTTACTTTATTTTGATGTGCTCTATGATTATTAGTTGGCCATAGGATTTATTTTTATATCTCGAGTATTGATTCATCATGGAGAAATACCAACCTCTTTGCAGGTCTCATCATTTGTTGAAGTTACCACTGCATATTGATCCTTTACTGAATCTTCCTTTTAAAACACATGAAGTTAATAAACGATTACATATATCTCCACCTCTCATACTTGTGATCATCCAGTTATGAGTATTGTGTCAGACCTGAACATCATAAGGATTCCCTCGAATCATATATACTCTATGAATAGTGGGATCCCTTCGACTCCTTCATCGTCGACGGTGGGGGTTTTGGAGGTCCTTGCCTCTAGTGTTACCCAACTTGTAAGTTCTACTCAACCCACAGGAATGAAACCTTTCATATCTCTTTTTGGTACTCCAAGTGACAATTCTCATTCAATACGTTTTTCCTCTAATCCCTTTACTTTTGGTATGCCCAACATGGCGTCGCAACTTTCATCCTTTGTTCAAACAACTAATATGAATCCTAGTTTTGGGTCTGGGGGCATGAATCATGCTTATGCTCCTTTAACATTTGGTGGAGGTTATATTCCCCAACAAAATCCTATAGTTGGAGGTTGGACTCTTCTTTCCTCTAGGCCTAATCCTAGTCTCAATGCTCCAGGATGGAGTTCTCAACTAGGTGGACAATTTTCTTCCTATATTACGTCCTTCAACGCCTCTTCCTCCATGTCAATTTTGATGAATTCATTTATTATGGAGAACCCCCCTCCATCCTCTAGAGCTCCATCCAAAGGGAGTCAATTTTACACTATGGGAAACCCCTATCTCAGAGTCCTTTCGGCTGGGGAAAACGTATATAACACTCATCATGCCTCTTTCATGGGTATGGTTCCCATACAACCTTTTATGAATCAGTTCGGAGGAGGATATTATCATACTAGACATGGCCATGGAATATATCAAAACCTTCGATGGTCTACAATCCCTCAACCCTAATCTTTCCTGGGAGAATGGGCTTAGACATCGCAACCCATGCTTCCTTTTATGGCCATTCTTAATCTTCCATATTTGTCAAAATTAATGAATGAACCTATGCATCATGATCTGTTATGGCCCCCCATCCCCACCAATATTCCTTCAGACATTCCAAAATTCGAAGGAAAGATTGGCGAGGATCCAGGTGATCATGTCACTGCTTTTTATCTCTAGTGCTCATCTAACTCCCCAAATGATGTCTCTATTTGTTTGAGGCTATTTCAACGCACCCTCACAAGGGCTTCCATGAAATGTTACATTGAGCTACCAGGGGGAACATACAAAACCTTTAATCAAATGTTATTGGTCTTTCTCAACCACTTCCAATTTTCGGTTCGTAACGATGTCACCATAGAAATTTTTTTGGCCTTCCTCCAATATAAATCCATGCATATCTTATACCATATCCAAGAGTGGCGTATAAGGAAGAGGTTGATCAAAGCCTACATTCCTCCAAGTTTTTTGTTGGAGTGGTTCCTTAGGTTGTTATTGCCTTATATTTTGAAGGATGTCTCTACGTCTAGAGTAACATCTGAGGAAGAAGCTATTTTCAAATCCCATCAATTGGACCTCACATATGCTCAATCTGAGATGTTGTATGAAATTATTCATGACACATTGTTATCAAACTATGACCCTAGAAAAAATTCCAAGCCTCGTGCCAATGTCATCATAGGCTCTGCAATTCTAAGTCTATAGACTCAGTGATGAACCAATTGAAATATTTGTCTATAAACTAGCCTGTAGGAGGATAGCCTTAGAATTCATCCTCCACCCCCACCTATTCCGTGGATGTGCATTATGTACAGTCGTCGGCTAACCTGAATGGTAAGCAACAACCATGAGGGAATAAAAAAAAGGACGAGGTAATAATTGTAAGGGCGAGAAAAATAATAATAAAGATAAGGATGACACTAACAATGATAGATCAAATAATAATGTTGGTGAGGGAAATAAAGAAAAAAGGAAGGTGAAGTTTCCTTGTAAACTTTGTATATATGATCACCTTACGCACCTATGCCCCAAAATCGAGGAAGCCTTGAGGCTCTTATTGCAGCCACCCACTATGCTGACAAACATTTTTCCACATAACTAACACATGGCCTTAGGGATCTCCAACATTAGAAATGCGTCGAGCGGGAGTCAAAGCCCCTTGACACATGAAGGTGGCCATCTATGTATCAATATGGTCAAGTCTCATATTGATGTATCCACTCGATCTCATTATTATAGTTCTTCACAGACTGTCATAGGTCTAGAGTCTCATCCTCCTCCTCCAGAAACACCCTTGCAGATCAAAAAGATGAAACATTTTCCTTGTATTCTGAAAGGAGTACTAAAGGGCTCTACCCACAATCCTAATTCTCAATCCACCTAGAACTATTTGATTGTCGAAGATCTAGGCCAAACCCCTTGTGCGATATTGGCAAAGGAGGTGCTCGAGACGTGTCCTTCATAGACGAATCTCTTGTCATCTGTGTTATGAACTCTAGACCCATGTGGTTCAAAGGTTATCAAGTTTGATGTCACGGATGTTAAGCCTCACTTACCTTACGACGTGGCCTTTCAAATCCATGTGGAGTACATGAAAATTACCGTCAAATGTACTGTAATTGATGGAGGTGTTGCGACGTGTGTGATGTCCCTAACCTACTTGAAATCCATTGGCTCTTTGACCCTATACCAATATATGACTATGTTGACCACATTTGATTGGTGTTCATTTCAACCCCACAAAATGCTTCCTTCTTTTCTAGTCTAGTTAGGTGGGAAGATAGTAAAGGTTGATATCAAGGTGTTTGATTCACCTATCAACTATAATTTATTGTTAGGGAGTAATTGGACTTATGACATGACAGTCATCATGTCATCCATTTTTTGAACTTTATGTTTTCCTCCTGAAGGGAAAATAGTGATGATCAATCAGTTGTCCTTTGTGCACGCTACTCCTAGTGCATTGGTTGGACATTTGATCCCTGTTATCGACAATTCTCAGCAGGAAACTGAGGATGTTGGTGTTGGAATGTATTCCTCTTTAATGGGTATCTTTCATTTCATGGCACCAATTCACCATATTCATGCCATTTCCAGTGATTCTTTGTCATTGATGAGGTATGTTCCTTTTCGTACTTCATATTTCAATGACCCTTGGACCCTACCTTCCCCGAATATGTTGTATGAAATTCAGTTGCACATTGGGATGGAAATGCGACTGTTAGCAACATGGGTTGCATATTAGTCTATTCTTGATGTTACTACTGACCCAGATCCTTCCTCTTCATGAACAAACGAGGTGGATCCTGTTCTAGAGCCCATATGGGTCTCTCAATCATCTTTTTCTCATGATTTCCTAGATGATAAATTACCTTCAGACGAAGCCATCTTAATGGCCATGTAAGGTCCTGATAGGCCTTGTGATGATATGCATCATCAATCCTATTTCCTCCCAGAGCTTGTTAAGATCGAACAATATGACTTTAGATCTACCTTCAGTGAGATGGTTGGTAATGTCGTGGTTCCGTTAGATACGCATGGTATTTATACCAAAGGAAACATGGAGAATATATATCCTACCGTCATGATTGACATCTATCATATTCTTGGAAAAACCGAGAACACATATATCGTTGCAGATTTTTTGACTGAAGAAATTTAGATCTACACCAGTCTCTTCAAATAATTTGGTGATGTTTTCGCTTGGTCATATGAAGAGATGATGGGTATTGACCCAAACATTTTTGAAAATGAGATTAAAACCTATCGGGATGCTAAATATGTTCGAAAACATATTAGATTTTTTGATCCTAGGAAGGCCCCTGCTATTAAGGCAGAGATAGAGAAGCTACTTAATGTTGGTTTCATTTACTCAGTTCTCTTGACTAAATGGATATCCAATCCTATTCCCATAAATAAAAAGCAAGAAACAACCCGTGCAGGTATGGATTTTAAAGACCTAAATAGGGATTGTCCTAAAGATAACTTCCCTACTCCTTTCATTGACCGGATTCTTGACAAATGTGCAACAAATTAAGTCTTTTATTTTATGGATGGAATTTTAGGGTATGATCAAATTCAAATCAAGCCCAAGGATCAACATAAGATGACGCTTATTTGTACTTAGGGTACTTTTTCATACCGTAAAATTCATTTTGGCCTTAAAAACGTCGGAGAAACCTTCCAAAGTGTTGTGAACTTTTATTTTCATGATCTTAAGCATATTGTCGAGCTTACCTAGATGATATTGTTTCTCACTTTATCAAGAGAGTATATTACTCCGTTCACCTTCGATTAGTATTTTAGAGATGTTGTTTATATCACATTCAGTTAAACCCTTACAAGTGGATATTTTATGTTAGGTATGTCTATCTTTAAGGATTCTTAGTGTCTGAGCATGGGATCATGGTAGATCCTATTAAGGTTGAGGCAATACTTCAATTTCGTCCCCCACGTAACATTAGACAACTTCGGGTTTTATAGGGGAAGGATAATTTCCTACATCAATTCATGGTGAATTATGCCAATTTAACTAAAGGTTTCATGTTTCTTTTGAATAAGGACACTCCATTTATATGGGATGAGCGAGCCCATGAATCCTTCGATGCTCTTAAGAAATATTTGGTATCAATGCCTCTGTTGAAGCCTCCAGACTATAGTAGAGACTATTTGATTTATATATTCGCATACAAAGGGATGGTTGGTATGGTTCTGGTTCAAGAGGATGATGAGCACCATGAGAAAATTGTCTACTATCTCATTCAAAACCTATTTGGTCCTGAACTTAAATACTCCCATGTAGAGAAAATAGCCTTGGTCGTCATACATGTGGTTCAAAGATTACGAAATTATATATTACTTTGAAAAACTACCGTAGTTGCAGATATCAATCCATTTCAATAATTCCTCACCGGGCGTATGATAGGGGGAAATACAATAAGTTGATTGTTATTTTGTAATAATTTGATCTCGATTTCTCTTCGACGAAGTCTAAGAAATCACTAATTTTTGCTGAGTTGATATCGGACTTCCCTCGACTAGATGAGGAAATTTTTCATGATGATTCATTTGTAGATGAACATATCTTCCTTATCTCATCTTGGAACCCCTAGTATGGAGACATTTTGATTTATATTCAAACCTTGAATCTACCCCAGGATCTATCGAGAGACAAACGATGACGTATACGCCATCATGCTAAAAACTACCTTATTATCAAGGACACTTTATATCATCGAGGGGTAGATAATATTGTATGCCATTTATTGACTCATGAGGAATATGAGGCTGCTTTTAATGACTGTCACAGTGGGGCTTGTGGTGGTCATTTATCCAAGCTTGCGACAACCCAAAAAATATTGCAAGATGGTTACTTTTAGCTATCAATTTCAAATATTCTGTTGAAGAAGTCAAGGAGTGTCACCCTTTACATGTGTTTTCTTAGAAAATGCACTCGCACCCAACCCCTCTTCAACTAGTCATCATCGCTAGTCCCTTCACCAAGTGGGGGGTAGATTTTATGGAATGTAACCCAGCCTCAAGTGGGGGGAACCAATATATTATTGTGTTCATGGATTACTTTAATAAATGGGAAGAGGATATGCCTACTGTTAAATCCGATGGTAAGACTGCAACATTCTTCATATTCAACCAAATTATAGCTCGGTTCAGAATCCCAAGACATATTGTCACTGATCATGGAAGTCACTTTCCGAAAGAAATTATGAAATATTTAGCATAAAAAATAGGGTTTGAGCATGGTCAGTATTCCTCTTGCTATCCCCAAGCCACTGGACAAGTAGAGGCAGTGAATAAATCTCTCAAGACCATCTTGCAAAAAACTATCAACTAGAGTAAAACTGAATGGCATTTGATGCTTTAACCTGCACTTTGTGGATACCAAACCATGGTAAAGACTTCCATTTGTTTCTATCCTTTTCAGTTAGTACATGGTGTGGAGTCGATTCTTCCAATTGAATGTGGAGCATCTCAATGAGAAGTGTCATGATGCCTTTATGGATATCAAA
The DNA here is from genome assembly GCA_009831015.1 of Picea engelmannii. NCBI lineage: Eukaryota > Viridiplantae > Streptophyta > Pinopsida > Pinales > Pinaceae > Picea > Picea engelmannii. Next base: position 187,662 of record ML786841.1, read on the forward strand.
GTGAATAAATGATGTGTTAAGGTTCAGTATGATAAGTTTGTCTCTCCTCATCAATATGATGAGGGTGACTTGGTTCACCTTTATGACCAAGCCAAAGAAATTTTTGGGGAAGGAAAGTTCACCCCATGTGGTACGGTCCTTGTATCATGCGACGTGTCTTAGAGAAAGGAGCCTATGAATTAGAATATTATGAAGGCAATATGTTGGATGAGCCCATAAATGGGCTCTACCTTAAAAGGTATTACACATTAGCCCCCAATATTGGGTGTCATCTTTGTATACTAGTGTATCTTAGTGATGCATAACCCCTCCCCTCCTGAGGGCTGCATGACCTCTTGGTCTAGGATTGATCAAGAATTTGAGTCCTATTGACTCTTCAGGCCTCTAATAGACCCAAAACTCACCTAAACATCTCCTTTCTCTAATGACATCCCTTGTATGAGACCCATGGGCCTTCTCCTGGGAGTTGTTTAGGTCTCAATGCTAAGCGAGCTCTATCTCCTTCCTACTTAGCCCTTTCTCCCTTGTGCCCTTGGCTATGACCACACGCTTCAAATGGAAACCATGTTACACCTTCGCGTCTCGTGACTCTAGGAGGGCTGCTACCTCTATTTCCTCGACAACTAAAATCATGATCACTTGAGATCTACGGTCCAGATCTACCCTTGATCAACGACTATGATCGAGTCGACATTTTTTGTTTCGTGACTTTGTGTCTCGTGAAATCGAGAGGCTTGTCACCTTGATTCTCTCGATTCCCAAAATGCTGATATTTCGGAGCCCGAATATGACAATCCCTATTCCCCCATGATCTGACGGCTCAGATCTCGTCGAGATTTCACGTATCGTGATTTCACGTTTCGTGAGGCTAAAATACTTTTCACCCCCATTCTCCCAGTCCCCAAAATGCCGAAACTCTTCATGTACAACCAACAATCCAGATCTCCCATAGATCCAATGACTCAGATTCAGTCGCGGATTAAGGTTTCAAGAATCCTTGGTGCTATACTCCTTTGACTCCTCCAAAGTATGAATCAACGAAACACTAATCATTCGCCACACATCCTTCTTGATGGACAGTTCCGATTCTCTGGTGTTTACATCGAACGACTGAATCCTCTCCTCCTTCTTGCTTATGTTTTCCTCGAACTTAGAATATTTCTATGTGCTCAAAGGTTTTGAACCTTCACCCCTTCAACACTCATTCGAACCTTGACTCTGTGCGCTCCTTGCAACAGACCTTTATGTAATATTTTAAGCTCTCGTGGATAACTGTGCACACCTTGCACCAGCCTCTTTTCACTCCTTGTAAAGGGGAAGTTCGTATCGCCTCTTATGAGCTTCGAACTGAAAGTAGTTCCACTAATGCACTCCTTCCTTTCTGTATGCATACTTTGCACTACTTCAACAAAAGAGAAATAATTGAAACTTATCTTAACATTCACAGTTCCATCCAATCACAATGGAAATCACTCATTCACTCATGAAATCATAACAACAGAGAATTGCTAACATTATCCACACCACCCCTTGGATCAATTTTCCTCTATTCTATTCAGAAGTGAAAAATGGTTACCACTGCAAATCAAAAACTAAAAACTAAAGAAAAAAAACTCATAATTCTCCTATGAAGTGGCTTTTACTTTCATCTTATCTACGATAATCTTACAACCATATGAAACCAAATACCAATCGAATAGCCTCATTTGGGATTACAAAGAATATTTTTAACTCAGAGGGTTCTTAGGGTCCCCTTGACTATGTGTCTACTCTAAGACTATCCTAACAACTATCTAGATCAGTCGCATTCCATAGCCGTAGTGGAAACTCCCACTTCACTCCAAGCATGACTCCAAAATTTTCCGGCATGATTTCAAGCATGCCTCAAGGAATTAATTCCGTCACTGATTTAAAGTGTCTTCAAAATTTCTGTTGTAACTATAAGCGTTGAGCTCTTATACAGATTCCTAGATGTCGATGGGTCTTGCTCTGCGTGAATGACAACAATGCTCCTGCATCATACTCCCCTTGACAAAAATTCATGGACTCCTCTCCATGATCTCCTGCACTGATTTTCCATGCTTCTAGATAGAATATTTCTTTTCCCAACTGGCATCTTCTATTGGGTGTCCCTTCCACTTGACCATATATTCGAAATAGGTTTTCCTTCTAGTATTTTTTGCCAATACTCTGATCAACAATCTTCTCCATTTGTGGCTTCTCTTCTATAGGCATTTTCTTTTCCCACTGGATATTCTCTTGCTCATATGATCCCCTTGTGTCATCTTTCCTGTAAGGATACATGTATGAAACATTGAATATGGATGATATGTCCACACCATTTGGCAGATCAATCTCGTAGGCGTTTGCATCAAACTTCCTCAAGATCTTACATGGTCCTATCTTTTTCATTTTTAACTTATTGAATGTTCCTCTAGGGAACCTTTGTTTCATGAGATGTGCTAGAACATGATCTCTGACTTGAAATTTAATTTCTCTGTGGTGTTGATTAGATCTACGTTTATACTCTTGATTATAGCTCTGCAACTATCCTTTGATCTAGATATGGAGCTTATGCATGTCTGCAGCAAAATATTCTACTCCGGTGCTCTTGATCTCAGTTTGTTCCAATTATCTCAACTCAGATACCCCCCTAGGTTGCATTCCATATAATATTTGGAATGGGATCTTTCTAGTACTTCTCTTTGGTGAATCGTATGCAAATTATGCTTGCGGCAAAGTCTGATCTCATTGGTTATAGTGCTTAGTGACCAGACTCCTCAACAATTTTCCAAAACTTATGTTCACCACCTCAGTCTGTCCATTTGTCTAAGGATGATAAGATGAGATGAAGGACAAATCTATCCCCAACTTCTTCCACAATGTTCTCCAAAATTGAACAACAAATTTTGTGTCTTTGTCCGAGACAATGCTCCTGGGTAGGCCGTGAAGTCTTACAACTTCTTTGAAAAACAAATTTGCAACATGTGTTGCATCACTGGTCTTATTGAATGGGATAAAATGTGCCATCTTGGAAAATCTATCCACCACCACAAATATGGAATCAAATCCTCTTTGTGTTTTTGGCAGTTCTAACACAAAATCCATGCTTATTGCATCCCAAGGCCTCTTTGGTATTGGCAATGGTTGATACAATCCAATGTTCTGTCTTTTTCCTTTTGCATGTTGGCATATTCTACATCTCTTCACAAAATTTATCACCTATGTTCTCATACTTGGCCAATAGTATGAACTTCTCAACTCTGAAAACATTTTATCATGGCCGAAATGTCCATCCAACCCTCCACTATGATTTTCCTTCAAAAGGTTATCCCTCATTGATCATTTTGGTATGCACAATTGATTACCTTTAAACAAAAATCCCTCTTGAATCATGTACTCTGTCCACTGGATTCTATCTCTCAGCACAAGATCCACACATTCTTCGTATGCTTCTTTGAATTTTGTACCATCATAATACATTTCCTTAAGTTGTTCAAACCCCAAGGTATTCATCTGAAATTCCTGTAGAATCAAACATCTCCTTCCCAATGCATCAACAACCTTGATAGCATTTCCAGCAATATGTTTTATGACAAAAGTAAAAAATTTCATAAACTCAACCCACTTTGCATGCCTCTGATTTAAATTTTCCTATTTGGTTTTGAATTGTAAAGCTTGGTTATCGCCATACAAGACAAATCCCTGTGGGACAAGATAATGTCTCCATTTCTTCAAGGCTTGAATTATGGCATAAAACTCCTTGTCATATGTGGAGTTTTTTCTCTTAGTCTCATTCAGCTTCTCACTGAAATAGGAAACAGGTCTATTATCCTAACTTAAAACTTCTCCTATTGCGACCGCACTTGCGTCACATCTCACCTGAAGTTTTTTTTCAAAATTCAGTAAGACCAGAATTGTTCATTCAGTTATTTTCTCCTTCAATATATTGAAGATCTTTTCATCCTCCTCTGTCCATTTAAAATACTTGTGCCGCTTCTTCACTGTATCCATCATTGGCGCACAAGTTCCACTGAATTCTCTAATGAGCTTCCTATAGAAACTTACTAACCCATGGAAGCTCCTTACCTCAAACATGCTCCTTGGTGATGACCATTATTTGATTGCTTTCAGCTTCTCTAGATCCATCTTAAATTCATTTGAAGAGATCACAAAAACCAAGTAAATGAGTTATGTCTTCATAAAAGAGGATTTCTTTAGATTTATCAACAAATTCTCCTGTTGTATCCTCCTCATAACTAAAGTCGGGTGCCTCAAATGCTCCTCTTTAGTCCTTCTAAAGACCAGTATATCGTCCAGGTACACAACCACAAACTTGCTAATGAAATCTTTCAGAATTTCATTCATTAGCCTCATAAAAGTACTTAGGGAATTTTTCAAGCCAAATGGCATAAAAAGCCACTCATACAAAATCTTCATTTGTCTTAAAGTTTGTTTTCCACTCGTCACCATCCATCATCCTGATCTGGTGATATCCACTTTTAAAATCTATCTTAGAAAAAAAAAAATTCTCTACCTAAGTAGTCCATTAAATCATCCATTTTTGGAAAAGGAAATCTATACCTGATGGTGATCTTGTTAATGTTTCTTGAGTTGGTACACATTCTCCATCATCCATCCTTCTTTGGACTCAACACAATTGGTATTGCGCATGGACTCAATCTCTCTTTGACCAAACCCTTGTCTAGCAATTCCTAGACTTGGTTCTTCACCTCCTCATTCTCTCAAGGTGTCAATATGTATGCTGCTTTGTTTGGCAGGCTTTCTCCTGGTATCAAGTCAATATGGTGACTGATAATTCTGATGGGTGGCAATGATTTAGGCAACTCATCCACCACTATGTCAACAAAATTTTCCAGCAATTCCTGAACTTATTTAGGAAACTCATGCATCGATGTTCTTGTAAGGACAACTATGGGTTTCCTCACAACATTGAACTGCATCTCCTATTCCTCCTTGAATTCTTTTAGGAGTTCCTTCCCACTCATGAGAAGTATGCTTGTGTTGGCTTCCTCTTTCACTTTTTTCTCCTCTATTGGAAGCAACACATGTGTTCTACCACGCTTCTCCAATGTGTATGTATTTTTTCTCCCATCGTGAATTACACTCCTGTCAAGCTTCCATGGTCTCCCCAAAAAAATATGGCATACATCCATGGGAATTACATCACATATAATTTCATCTCTATATCCTCTTGTCTTAAAATTAACCAAGCATTTTTTAGTAACTATTACCTGGTGTCCTTTCTACAACCATGAGACTTTGTATAGCCTCGAATGTGCAGTTGTCTCCAAATCCAATTTCTCCACCATCTCTGTGGATACTAGGTTATCAGTGCTTCCACTATCAATTATCACCTTGCATACTCTGTCTTTACTCTTGCACGTTTTTCTGAAGAGACTATTCCTCTGCATTGGTTTCTCAACTTCTGCTTCTCATTTTAAGAGAACCTTCCTCGACATCAGGGATCTTCCATCCACTGCTCCTTCTACTTCAACATCTCCTCACCATGTTTCTGAAATGTGAGCTTATACTCCTTCTTTCTTTTTCTCGGGGCATTCCCAAGACATGTGTCATGTTTTTCAATAGGCATAACATCCTACGTCTCCTCCACCTCCTCTTCCTCTTCCTCTGGAATAATTTCTTCCACCACCCTGTATTTCTCAAGAACTTCCTCCTCTTTCTAAGTGACTGTGTGGTTTCCCAGCCTCGTCCTTAGACTGATGTGTTCTGTCACAGTTAAATCCATTACCTTTGTTTGGGACCGATCTTTTATCTCTTGTCCACTAGCTTTTCTTTCTGGTGAACTTTTCCTCCACCTTCAACGCAAACCGATAAGCGTCCACTACTATCCTTACTGACATCATACTAAGATCATCTTGGATTTCATATCTCAGGCCATTTATATACTAGGATAATTTTTCTTCGTCTCTCTCCCTTTTCCCAGTTCTAATGTTCAGCTTATAGAACTCCTCTGTATACTCTTTAACTGTCATCCCTTTCTATCTCAGGTTTTGGATCTTCTTGAATAGATTGATCTAATAATCCTTGGGCATGAACTTATCCTTCAGTTTGGCTACCATTCTATTCCAACTCTTTATCTTCATCTTTCCTTTGCTTCTCCTCTCAGCCTGTAGTTCATCCCACCACAATGTTGCATGTCCCTTTAGTTTGGTGACAACTTGCTTCACCTTTCTCTCTTCATATACATATTCATAGTCAAAGTGTTTGTCCATGGATCTTATCCAATCCAACAATTCTTCAGCATCCAAATTTCCTTCGTACATCAAAACCTCTATATTGGCTTTGGCTCCCAATATGGAAATTGCTCTTAGTAAGATTTCCTCGACAACCTCATCTCCTATAGCTTCTTCGATGACATTCTTGCCAACAACTTCCTCTCTCTCTACATCGCTAACATCTCCAGTGTCAGGTGCTCTCCTTTGCACTGCCTCCATCGCCTCTAACCTTTCATGAATTTCTCACATCTCCCTTTCTGCAGCTCGATTGGATAAAGGTTGCTCTCCTCATCTCCTCGGCAGAATTGTGTCCACTATCTATCACACACAGAGTACAACTCCAAGTTATTTTGTCTTCTTTATTTTCTTTCTACAAGCAAAACTTTAGCCTTTGATACCCCTTGATGGTATCAGACTATCTCCTCCTATTTTTCTTGCTATCTATAGACAAAAACTCACTCTGATACCACTTTATGTAGACCCCCTCCCCTCCTAAGGGCTTCACAACCTCTCGGTCTAGGATCGATCAAGAATTCGAGTCCTATTGACTCTTCGGGCCTCTTCTATACCCAAAACTCACCTACACAGGTCCTTTCTTCAATGGCATCGATTGTATTAGACCCACGGGCCTTCCCTTGGGCTTTTCTCAGGTCTCAACACCAAATGAGTGCTAGATCCTTCCTACTAAGCTCTTTCTCCCTTGTACCCTTGATTATGACCACCCACTTCGAATGAAAACTGCATCACGACTTCGTGTCTCATGACTGTGGGAGGGTTGCTGCCTCTATCTCCCCGACAACGAAAATCATTATGACCTAAGATCTACGATGCAAATCTACCCTTGATCAACAACTGCGATCGAGTCAACATTTCACTTTTTGTGACTTCATGTCTCGTGAAATCGAGAGGCTTGTCACCTTGAGTCTCCCTATCCCCGAAATGTTTATATTTTGGAGCCCCAATCTGACAGTCCTGATTCCCCCACTATCTGATGGCTCAGATCTTGTCTGGATTTCACCTATCAAGATTTTGCGTGTCATGAGGTTGAAATACGTTTCACCTCTGTTCTCCCAGTCCCTGAAATGTCGAAACTCTTCCTGGACAGCCAATAGTCTAGATCTCCCCTCGATCCAATGACTCAAATTCAGTCATGGATTCAGGTTTCATGAATCCTTGGTGCTCTGTTCCTTTGACTCCTCCAAAGTATGAATCAATGAAATGTTGATCGTTTGCCATGCATACTTCCTGATCGATGGTTTCGATTCTCCGATGTTCACATCAAATGAATGAATCCTCTCGTCCTTCTCGCTTATTTTTTCCTCATACTTAGAATATTTCTAAGCACTCAAAGGTTTTGAACCTTCACCCCTTCGACACTCAGTTTAACCTCGTCTCTATGCGCTCCTCACAATAGACCTTAACGCAAGAGTTTAAGCTCTCGCAGATAACTATGCACACCTTGCACCAACCTCTTTGAACTCCTTGCAAAGGGGAAGTTCATATCGCCTCTTCTGAGCTTCGGAACTGAAATTGGTTCCACCAACGCACTCCTTAAATTATGTATGCACACTTTGCACTACTTCAACAGAAGAGAAACAATTGAAACTTATATTAACATTCACAGTTCCATCCACCAAGAATGAAAATCACTCGTTCACTCATGAAAGCATAACAACAGAGGATTGATAACGTTATCCACACCACCCCTTGGATCAATTTTTATCTATTCTATTCAGAATTGAAAAATGGTTACAACTGTAAATCAAAAACTAAAAAATGAAGAAAAAAAATCAGAATTCTCCTATGAACTATCTTTTACTTGTAGCTTATCTGTGATCAACTTACATCCATATGCAACCAACTACCAATTGACTAGCCTCATTTGGGCTTACAAATCATATTTTTAACTCAAAGGGTTCTTAGGGTCCCCCTGAATATGTGTCTACTCTAAGACTATCCTAACGACTATTTAGATTAGTCGCATTCTAGAGTCGTAGTGGAAACACCCACTTCGCTCCAAGCATGCCTCCAAAATTTCTCGGCCTGATTTCAAGCATGCCTCAAGGGATTAATTTCGCCGGTGAGTTAAGCCACCTTCAAAATGTCTGTTGTAAGTGCCAGCATTGAGCACTCGTACAAATTCCTAGACATTGATGGGTCTTTCTCCGTGTGAATGACAGTGATTCTCCTGCATCAGTTAGTGTATATACATCTTTTCCTTTGTGTCATCGAATTTATTATCAAGTTTTCCCTTGGTTGGAATATTTCAATGGAGTCTTCAGTTTACTTAGGATTCGCGAATGGTGTCAGCCATCATACATGGAACATGGCCTTTTCCACTTGGGTCATTTCCTCACCCGAGGTCCAACTAGTTTCTTCAGGTGGCGTTCATCTAGAGCCATAAACAAATAATGTGGCTGATTATAGCACCGTTATAGAGCTATTACGCAATTCCATTTCACATGGTGTTTGGTCTTTATAATTTTTCCTAGACTCCCAGCTAGTCATATGTCAGTTGAACAGTAGCTACCGTGTGCGATATCCTACTCTACTTGGATGATTCCCATGGGTACGAATTTTGGAACGATACTTTGTTTTTTTTACTTATAATCACATACCTAGAAGTTCTAATCATGTATCTGATGCATATGATACTTATATTTTAGATTGGAATTTGTCACATACATTTACACATTGTAACATATATAAGTAAAGTTGAAGACCATTTTTTTTTTATATTTCATCATTTCAAGTTCAAAAAATATGGTGTCATAGTACAAAATGGGGCTCATGCCCTCAAAATATATATATGGGTGATATATAATATGACCATGGAATCTACACCTGTGGCACCATATGCATATCCTGATAGCACACTACAACATTTGTGAGATGCTATAAAATTTTCACCCATGCATGGGGTACACCCACCACCTACCGTTGCATCACCTCTGGCAGATCCTCCACTTGAACCATAGGAATCATGTGTGTCAATCGAGACAAGTTCCCCTACACATTTTGTAGAACTCTCTCCACGTCTCCACCCACTTTCTCATATCCTTGCCCCCTCCGCCAATGTTGTGGGAATCCCTCTAGCCATCATGGAACTACATTTGTGTAACAAAGCAATTGTTAACACTTGATACCATACAAAAATATTTTTTTTTATTTTTATTTTGATTGAAAACCAAAAAAAAATGAAATATATAAAAAAAATTCTTACCAATATCACTATATGTGGAACTTTGTGGCAAAGGCATGTCCATATCCCCTCTATAGTCAATCACGCCATAAGGGTAATCATCAATGGCTATGACCAGTCGACGCCACTGGAAAAAAACCTCATCATTGTAGGGGGTTGGTACCCTACCACCTCCTAGTCAGCTCATCACATTCATCGTGACATGGTTGGATCACACTTTCCATGTGGAGTAATCTCTACTCTAGGGCTCAAACCTGGAAATCTCTCAAATAAAAAACTACAAACTATGGAAGAAAATCCAAAATTTCTCATTTTCCCTTGTTTGTAATCCGTCAAATGGCTCTTCATGTTAGCCAGAAGTGAGGCACACTAGTCATAAAAACTGGGTCTTAAACACTCCACCACATAGAACATGAGTGGCCTTGATGCCTGGTGCAATGAGGTCGAACCTGAACTCCATGTGAGTACAAGCACGCCGATATTTAAGATCAGGTTCTTGATCTCCCTAATAGGGAGTTGGATCCCTACTTTGTCTTTGCCTGCAAAGAAAAGGGTGGAAATTTACTCCTCCATAGTCATACCACCCCTATCCCCTCATGAATTGATATTCACTACCTCGACTCAGTGAGATAATCCTATGATGAAGTATATATCATCCACTTCAATCCTCCATGATTTCCCATCGAGGTTAAAGGAATCTATCTCTGGATCCTAGTAGTTTACTAGCAACTGGAGTAACCTCACCTGAGCCCTCATTTCCTTGAGAACCCAAAATTTATAAATGCCACATATTTTTAAAGCTTGTTGGGCCCTTGTATCTCTTCCCACTTCTGCATATATCTCTTCATGCTCCATTTCCCTCCATTCAATCACCATCCTGCAAAGGAGAAACCATTTTTTTAGTTAAAACCTTTCAAAAAATTTGTTCATGGACTTATACAAGGGATAACTTGGTATCAATCACATATGTGGCTACATAGACACGTGCAGGATTTGGTTTTCCTATGTATATGGGGTTGTATATCAGACCCAATGAATTGTCACCCGCGTATACCCTAGTTTCCATATTACGCCCTCTAATTCTAAACAAATGGGGCCTAAAATTGAAATTTAAACCCTTGAAATTGAGGAGGAGAGGATGGGAACTTGGTCCAGACGATTGTTGATTCCATTGATCATAGCTCCCATAATCGACACTTGAATATTTTGCAAAAAATGGCCTAAAATGCACTATGTGGGTGAAGAAACTCAAATGGTATGGTAACATGGTCTATTTTACTATTAGTAGAAATTGTTTTACACACTTTCTATATTTTTCGCTATTTGTTTACCTTGTATACTAATATCGCAGTGGAAAGACTTGGTTTTGGTGGTTTTGTCGAGGAATTTGTTTTTTCCAATTTCCAACATTATACTTCCCGTTCATGCCTTCATCATGTATATTCTTTCATTGACATATAGGATATGTTTTCACTCCATTTTTCACTCTTGCATCATCCTATGACCGTGATCCATACACCGTAGGTACAAAACCATTTATTAGTGACACATAACCTTCTCACTACTACTAGAAGTGTCATTCGCAAGTGGTAGAGACTTACCAAACATGGGTTCCCTATTTAGAACCTTTGTGTCATTTGGTGCCCATGCATAAATTATTCCATAGGACTGGGAGTTCCTTGTATTCTCAATATGACTTGGAATTCGAACCCCATATTCTTACTCACAAGCATTCTGACCGTTATCTATGTGTCTCCCCCCCAAGTCTTGGTTAAGATCTTTTCTGACTCCCGAAAAAACAAAAATATTGTCGAGTGAACTTGTCTCTTTCACACTCATTAAAGGGATTTGAAAGGACGTCTATTTGGTATAATTTTAACCATTTTCCAGACTAAGTAGACTACTTACGAAAAATGAATACTCTAGTCACCATTGTCTATAAGAGTTCTCCTGGGTATTATTTTATACTTTTTTGGGCCTACGGGACTAAATCTATGAAAAGGGACATTTTTTGGAGTTAAGCTATAATTGCATTCCATCATCCTGCTTGCAATATTGAGACTATTTTTGGTTCCCACTTTCTCATTATAAGCCTCTTACTTCAACAATTTCCATCACTAGCCAAGCAGAGCCTTCTATATATCCTTTGTAGCTTGGCACCCTATAACCTAAGAGGACACATCCCCCTGAGTGTCCATGCCTCACATGCACTACCTTGCATTGATCATATATATGTTCCACTACTTGGAGCTAGTTTCTTACTGGTGACACTCATTTCTTATCATGTATCATAGAATTTATTTTCCTATGAAAAAATGAAAAAAGACAAGAGGGAAAAGAATATTATCTCACATCGGCAGTAGTTGTGTCTCCTTTGAATAGAGAACAAGCTTTTGATTCCACTTTCATCCAAATTTTGGGTTTAGCATGACCTTAGGAAGTTGAGATCATTACTTAGAGTTTACTCCTCCGACTAGTTATTCTTCTTGTCATTATGGAGAGTTTGTTGATTCCTCCTACATCACAAAGTTTTATCATCAATTCTATGTTGCCTAAGTTATCTGTATGCCTCATTCTCTTTATCAAAGGAATTATATCAACCTGCATCATCCATTTCTCAAAATGCTTGACTTTGCATGTCGGCCATACCCTCAGTGTATCTAAGAGTCACATGAAGTTGTAGCCCTACCATGCACCCTGGTCCTACTTTCATTATGGGTAGGTAACCTTGAACCCAATAGATGAGATTTCCTCATTGGTCATTTATTGTGGGGTTTCCACTCTGTTCGATGGCAAGAAATATATTCACACATTCAGATTCATGCAGTTTCTTGGATTCCATTATCTGTATTGGTGGTTTCCTCACCTTTGTTGGTAGTTTTCCTTATTGGTTGTTATTCAGAGGGTCTCTTTTGTGCACTACTTGTATTTGGTGCATGTGAGAGGATCACATGGTCATTTTTTCATGAACATACTATTCATCCAAGCTCCACCTAATCATCAAGTTATTGATTTGTACCTCGTTTTGAATAATGAGAGATTCCCTAATTCTCTCCTTTCAACGGGTCTCCTTCTATCGACTTCAGCTCATCTATTCTAGAAATTAGACCTAGAGTTTTATGAGTACCTAGATTCTTGCACTCATTAGTGGTAGGTTCTCCTACCATCGAAAATTCGGAATACATCAATTTCTCCTTATCGGTGGATTCCTCAAGTGTTCAACCTCAACACCTTTATTCACACTTGTAGAATGTACGTGGTGCATTGATACCTACTTTCATTATCGATGGTTTGTCTTGCATTTTTTAATGGTATACCTTAATGATCAGTAATCAAAAGAAGTATCATTTTGTTCGACCTCAACTCCTCTATTGACATGATGTAGACTTTCCCCTTCGAAGGATAGTGTAGAATAACTCCATATTACAATAGCAACATTCCTCATATGTTGTTGTATTTCATTGGACCAATACCTATATGACTTCATTGATCATGGGAGATCACATTGTACTACATTATATACAAATATCTTTAGATTGATTTTGATACTAGATGACAATGTTCCTTGTTCATGACTATGACATCCTATGGAATATGTCCTCTTTGTATTGCCTATTCATTTCCATGAACAACTATTTGATATATTTTCACATGGATAGGTAGTGTAATTCAGATGGAAAACCATGTGTACAAAGTCATTATGGATTGTAATATTCTCATGAGAAACTAGTAATTCCAAGTAAGTCCTCATTACTCCACTTCTCAGAATTATAATGTATTTCGGCCATCGCAGATACTCCCCTAACCTCACACATTAGCGGGAATCTGTTACAACACATTTTTCCTCACTCCATGCAACTTGCTTGGATGGCCTTTCCATTTCCCTATATAGACTTGAAGTTCCCTTTTTATGCCTTCCAGAGCCGAAAAAACATATTTTTCCACATATACCCGCCACATTGGTTATACAACAATTGTATACGAAAGTTTCCCCACTACATCCCGCATACATTGAGTTTGATGCTCAAAATTAAAACTTATGTCAGGTTTCCATGCCATTTCATGAGATCCATGATCCTTCAAATTCCATATACTCGGCCCTTTAGTTCCATGTGAAGGCTATAAATTGATCCATATCCAAGCCTTGGAAAAAATAACAATTTAACTTGGAGAGAAAAGACACTCTGGAGAAATTTCACTTCATATTGAGTCTACATTCCTTTGTCCTTGAAAGTCTGAACTCTTTGTTCATCCCCCAAGATCTTCCTTCTTTGTGATGGGGAACCTCATTGAATTTTTTATATGAACTTTCATTTGGTGGAAGTGGTGGAGGCTCAACTAGAGGGACTTAGTTTCTTAGTTTTGAGACATGTCATTGGAGGAGTTTGTCACCTATGTACTTTTGCTGATTATTTTAATAGAAATACTATTTTCTCGTCCAATTGATATCTTGCAAATATTTGAATTATTATTCCATGGGTTTATTTGTCATGTATGTTAACGGATTAGGCTAATTTATATGCTAACATTATATGTTATTACCATATGATTGCATATCTTGGTTGTGGAGGACAAGTTGCAGGTATAAATATTTAGGTTGCGTGCTCAACGGTGGTATTCATCGAACATCTAGACGAGGTAGGATCTTAGCCTTGTATTGTTAGCATTTAATGTATTTATAATACTTGGGATTAGAGATGGTTTTTGTGAGTCATTCCATCTGTTGTGGCTTACCCCTTGCCATAGAAATATTTTCCTCATAACATGGAGTCAACACAAAAATGGGAACATCACTACACCAATTTTCGATCGACTTCCTAGATATTTATACAGCTTTCAAGGCCCATAGTATTAGAAGGAAATCTCCATTTATCCACAATTAGAGTTCCCACAAGGTGTCAATTAAGAATTTACACCAACCACCCAACCATCAGGTCCATTTATCTTGAAAATTATAGTTCAATCGGAATGTCCCCAAATCCATGGCTTTTCCTAGCAAACATATGATTTATTACATCCTGCAGTTCATACAGACTGCCTACAATCCCACCATTTCATTCTCACAATGTTTGACATTGAGAACGTAATTGTTAGGAAGGGGAAACAACCTGCAATTGATGAGAAAGATGCCTCCCCTCACCAAGCAATTTCTTAAATTGTGCTTCGAAGCTGCTTTGGTTCACCAGCTCTCTGAGCCAACATACATTGTGTGTGCCACCATGGATCAACACCTTTGTTGAACCCAAAAGTACATTATATGGAATTCCCCCTCTATTGGTTGTAGTTTTACTCCTCTTCCTCGTTATCAACCAAGTTGAGCAAGACAAGAGGATGATGGTGGCCCTGCACATTTGAGTTATTAATCAGTCCTAACCATTTTCAAGTGCCTAAGTAATTGGGAAAGTTTCTAGATTCAATACTTGGGCTAGCTAGTGCTTGGATTTCTTGAATGCAAGCTGAAGTATGTCTACACTTCACCAGTCTAGATGAAGCCCAAACAGAGAGACGTCGAAAAATCGAACAAATGTACACAAAATCTAGTTGTCACCTATGAGATGACTCTACTCATTCGAAAAGTTGTGTCGCATTGCAACAATAGCCTAGACAAATGGTTTTCACTTAAGCAATGTGCGAGTATCCAACCTAGCCATATTCATAACTCTCACAATTCAAGATAACATTTTTCTAACGTTGTAGTACCACTTGAGTCCAGGACCTCCAAGCTAATAACATAAGAGTGTTAAACACCAAATGTTAGTGTCATAATTTTATAACAGGACACAATATGTGGAAAAATAAACCATCATGCACTAGATGTCTACACCCTCATCACTTTCTCTTATTGTTGTTCTATAAAAATAGTTGCATTAAGTGATAACGTTAAAAAATAAAAATAAATAACATCACCTTGTTCACAAATATTATTATCATTTGATAGATAAACATCAAATGATAGGACAACCACATATTAATGAGATAGATCCCATTGCATAGAGACATGAAGCCATTATTGAAACAAGTAGAGTACAATTCATACATCTATGAAATGTACTAGTATTCATTTGTATTTATCTTTCGTATCAAATGAAAATAATCCAATCTCTATTTATGTTTTGGAATCCAATACTCTTTTCTCAATTCAAATATTATCTATTTTAATGCTCTATGTTTATTACTCAGTTACTGGATTATTATCCAATCAGTGCAAGTCCAAGAATTTTGATTCAACACATTGTCCATTCACATCATAAAGAAGGCTAATTGGTCCATGTAATTCCTAGATCATCTCAAGTGACAACTTTCTCAATCTTCCACTAAAACTTCAATGTGCATATGCCTTAGAGTTTTGTAGGTCAAATATTGATAAAACTTGTATTTTCAAATCACCATAGATAGGATACTCGTGAGTGAAATATGCACTTTGGATTATACAAACTACTATTCACTATGAATTATATATTGCTTCATATGTATATAATTTACCAAAACAAAGGTTTTTGTTGCATAATTGTTATAGTCATGCCTCCTTTTTGGACATTGTTCATGAGTTTATTCTCTTGTGTTGCTTGTAACTTCTTGCTCTCTTGCAATTTATCTATTTAATTTTCATGTGAAAACAATACACTAAATGTAATGAAAAGGAAAATAAATCCTTATGTCAAAATCACATGAAATATATAATATTAACAAATAACAAACAAGAAGAAAATGAATAGTATACAAATAAATAAAAAATATATGCCTTTCTTTTCTTTCCTTGTTTTCTTTTTAAAAATTGGTGATTTTTTTTATGTATTGGACATAGAGCAAGGAAATTAACCATGCAGATGGATGTCAGCGAGATGAAAATACAATGCAAATTGTCAATATTTTGTTTTCTCTGTGATCATAATATCTATTATATCAATTGCTTGTCATGTCCAGCATACTTTCTTGATCCAACATAGAAACAAGAACTTTATAAATATGTAACAAGAATATGAAAACATGGTTTCATTCAACAACAAGGAAACAAAAAATTGTGAATATATTAAAAAAATGTAAGTATTCCTATATATGTTAAGATGTCGATGTAATTCAATATGTCAATGTTTACTATGACTTACATGCATTTCAGATTGAAAGTCAAAACCAACAGTCCATTGTTTATTTATAGTGATGTTTTCATCCTTATGTATAGTTCTAGAACATAGTTCTTTTAATTCTTTGATGACATTGTATCATCCATGTTTTAGTTTATTCCATTCAAATAATGCTTAAGCTATGTCTATAGCATTGAGCAATGGGGAAAAATGCAATCTCAAAACAACATACTTTATTTTTCATTTCTATTTAAATTTTTTTCTAGTTTATGAAATACCTCTTGGCCAATTTAATATACACTTGAAAAAACAAAAACAATAAGCATATATTAATTTTATTTCTCACATATGATGCACACCAAAAAAATTCCATTAAACCATTTCATCCAGTAATACAGTTGAAAAAGGAGGACTAGTTTTCTTAAACATTACACCAATGCCAATGCAAGTTTGAATGAAACGAAGTAATTGCACTATGCATGGATCACGCACTATCAAATAATTTGATGCACATTTTCTAAATTATTTTTTTCACATGTATCAACTACCTTTCGAATAGGGGAATTCATAAAAAAAAAACATCGAGGAACTCATAGATAGGAAGCACATTTTCTTCTAGATCCGTGCCCTTTACTCATAAATTAGAGAAAACCAATGTGTCATAAATCAATGAGCTATCTTGCAAACTATGACACTTGTCACAATCCATCATGCAGAACTATTGGAAGTGTGGGGATGTGGAACTGGGACAATGCAAGAAGAGGGGATGTATTAGTTCACTTCACAAGATTTGAAAATAGAGAAGGTGCTAAATAGACCAACTACCGGCTTTATGCAATATACACTTGTGTAGAAGTGATGATAGAATAAATTTACCAATTGCACAAGTGTTGAGGCACCCAACTACATCAATGCCATACCATAAGTGGCATGAATTCATAGAGTAAGGGTTGAAAGTGTAGAATATTCATATAGGGACTGAAAAGAGTAATCTTTTTCTCTACATAGGATATGGCATTGAAGAGAATATAAATATCAAAACAACAAAATATTCCACACAACTTGGAAAAAAACACTAGGTATTGGAATTGAGGGGATGTAGAAGTGTGACAATGTGATACAAAGTGTTGTATCAGTTGTTCAGACAAGGTTTGAAAATAGACCAAGAACTTTCTTTGCAGTGCATACACCTGTCAAAAAGTGTTGATGACATAGCTCTGCAAACTGCACAAGTGTTGAGGCACCCTTAGCGCAAGGGTCAAAAGCATGGATTCCTCGTATACAGACTGAAAATGGAGTAAGAATTCACTTTGTGGAGCATATGCTAGCCAAAAACATCAGAATATTGCAACAACAAAAGCTTCCGCACAACCTGAAATAAAACACCATTTATAAATACATTTCACTACATTTACGAAACACAAATAAATCATATAGCTTGAATTTATTCAAGGACATGTGCATCACACATATTTACTGAAATATATGTTCCAAACACATTATTAAACTTCATATCATAGCTCACGATAAATACAAATCACTACGTCATCCATAGAAAAGTGTGACATAGAATTTGCATTAGGTATAAATCCCTATTGTTTCCTCCTAACTATGGGAAAACAAACATGACATAAATGAATCAGCCACCCTTCAAATTACCTATCTTGTTACAACACGTGTCGTGGACCTATAGAAGAATGAAACTCGCTAGCATCAACGACATCGATCCTCTACACAACACTTGAAAATATACGAACTTTTTCCTATGCATCGGACCTACTTGTTCGTAGTGTGTACAGATAGAAAAAATAGCTATGCCAACTGTGAAGATATGGTTAGATAAAAATCCTCTCCAAAACCTGTAGAAAAGGTTTTTGACCAGGAAATTTTCAAAAGATAAATATAACACTAAGTACAAATTTCTTCAAGCCCGAGTGGATGGCGCATGTTTACTAAAATTTCGTTCCCCCGGACGAATTATGTTCAGATCACACATAATTATAAATGCAATTCACTATCCATCCCATAGAAAAGCATGAAATTTACTTAGCACTAATTGTAAATCCAATATATCTATGTATAAAGACATTTCAATGTGAAATTTATGAAACATAAATAAATCAGATAATTCGAATTGCTTCAAGGCCAAATGCATATTGCATATTTATTGAAATCTCTTTTCCAAACACATAAATAACTTCTACAACACAATTCACCATTAGAAACCACTACACATTCCATAGAAAAAGAAGGACACCCATTTTGCATCACTTAAAAAACCCTCTTGTTTACTTATAAAACCAACAAAACAAATGCACCATAAATGACCCCATCATCCTCCAAATTATGTAGATTCTTACAACTCATCCCACAAAAGTATTTCAAATGCAGACTTGTGGAAGCATGCATCCATGCTACATACAACACCCAAAAATAGACCAAGTGTTTCCTATCCACGCAACATACTTATGCACAACGTGGAGGTAGGGAACAAATAGATATGCAGATTGTGGAGATATGGTCATAGAAAAAGCTACACACAACCTACAAAAAGATAAAGTATAAAAGGATTTTGACCATAAAATTTCCAAAAGATAAATGTAGTACCCAATACAAATTGCTTGAATCCCTAGTGGATAAGGCGTGTTTACTCAAATGTCCTTTCCCCAAATAAATTATGTTCAGAATATGCATAATTATAAATATAAATCACCAACCAACCCATAGAAATCCATGGAATCTACTTTAGAGTAGTTCAGAATACCTCCTCTCTCCTTGTAAATATGACAAAATCAACATCTCATATATGACTTGGATATTTCCCAAATTACATCCCCTATCACAATTCACTATGAATACATATGGAACTGTACAATGATAAACAAACATGAATTGTTTGCACAATCATTGAAAATGCAATGCTAGTTGTGTTATCGATATTCCTCTGGCAAGTGCAAAGTTACGCAAGTGATGGAAAATACCACCAACTTCAATCCACAATAATAGACTTTTCCACTCTCTGCCATAGTCAATATTCGACTACTTGTAATCATTTGCTCTACATAGGATATGGCATTGAAGAGAATTGAAATATCAAAACAACAAAATATTCCACACAACTTGAAAAACAACACTAGGTATTGGAATTAAGGGGATGTAGAAGTGTGACAATGTGATACGAAGTGTTGTATCAGTTGTTCAGGCAAGGTTTGAAAATAGACCAAGAAATTTCTTTGTAGTGCATACACCTGTGAAAAAGTGTTGATGACATAGCTCTATAAACTGCACAAGTGTTGAGGCACCCTCAGCGCAAGAGTTGAAATCATGGATTCCTCGTATACAGACTGGAAATGGAGTAAGAATTCACTTTGTGGAGCATATGTTAGCCAAAAACATCAGAATATTGCAACAACAAAATCTTCCTCACAACCTGAAATAAAACACCATTTATAAATACATTTACGAAACACAAATAAATCAAATAGATTGAATTTATTCAAGGACATGTGCATCACACATGTTTACTGAAATTTATTTTCCAAACACATGATTAACCTTCATATCATAGCTCACGATAAATACAAATCACTACGTCGTCCACAGAAAAGTGCAACATAGAATTTGCATTAGGTATAAATCCCTATTGTTTCCTCCTAACTATGGAAAAATCAAAATCGCATAAATGACTCGGACACCCTTCAAATAACCTATCTTGTTACAACACATGTCATGGATCTATGGAAGAACGACACTCGCTAGCATCAACGACATCGATCCTCTACAGAACACTTGAAAATAGACCAACTTTTTCCTATACCTCAGACCTACTTGTTCGTAGTGTGGACGCATAGAAAAAATAGCTATGCCAACTGTGGAGATATGGTTAGAGAAAAATCCTCTCCAAAACCTGTAGAAAAGGTTTTTGACCAGGAAATTTCCAAAAGATAAATATAGCACTAAGTACAATTTTCTTCAAGTTCGAGTGGATGGCGCATGTTTACTAAAATTTCCTTCCCCCAGACGAATTATGTTCAGATCACAGATAATTATAAATGCAATTCACTATCCATTCTATAAAAATGCATGAAATTTACTTATCACTAATTGTAAATCCAATATATCTACGTATAAAGACATTTCAATGTGAAATTTATGAAACATAAATAAATCAGACAACTTGAATTTCTTCAAGGCCAAATGCATATTGCATATTTATTGAAATGTCTTTTCTAGACACATAAATAACTTCTAGAACACAATTCACCATTAGAAACCACTACGCATTCCATACAAAAAGAAGGACACCTATTTTGCATCACTTAAAAACCCCTCTTGTTTAGTTATAAAACCAACAAAATAAATGCACCATAAATGACCCCATCATCCTCCAAATTATGTAGATTCTTACAACTCATCCCAAAAAACTATTTCAAATGTGGACTTGTGAAAGCATGCATCCATGCTGCATACAACACCCGGAAATAGACCAAGTGTTTCCTATGCATGCAACATACTTATGCACAATGTGGAGGTAGGGAACAAATAGCTATGCAGATTGTAGAGATATGGTCATAGAAAAAGCTACACACAACCTGCAAAAAGACAAAGTATAAAAGGAGTTTGACCATAAAATTTCCAAAAGATAAATATAGTACCCAACACAAATTGCTTGAATCCCTAGTGGATAAGGCATGTTTACTCAAATTTTCTTTCCCCAAACAAATTATGTTCAGAATATGCATAATTATAAATATAAATCACCACCCAACCCATAGAAAGCCATGGCATCTACTTTAGAGTAGTTTAGAATACCTCCCCTCTCCTTGTAAATATGACAAAATCAACATCTCATATATGACTCAGATATTTTCCAAATTACATCCCCTATCACAATTCACTATGAATACGTATGGAACTGTACAATGATAAACCAACATAAATTGTCTTCACAAGCATTGAAAATGCAATGCTAGTTGTGCTATCGATATTCCTCTGGTAGGTGCAAAGTTACGCAAGTGATGGAAAATACCACCAACTTCAAACCACAATCACGGATTTTTCCACTCTCTGCCACAGTCAATATTCGACTACTTGTATGGCCTTGGATCAATAGAAACATGCACTTCAAATTTTCCTTTTTTTTATAGCATGTAATTGCACTATGTAATAGATAACTCTATGCATAATCACCACTACACAGATATACCTTTGTGCAGAAGCATCAATGAATAATATTGATGAAACCTATCACGGAAAATTCTGCGTGAAATTCAACAAACAATGCAGTGTGTCGAATGTTACTCTGTATACAGAATCCTACAACAATGCTAACTTGTCACATATCTTTACGAGGTGTTCCACTGTGCCAAATCATGATTGTATGTTCATGTGAAGACAAATAATTAGGAAATATTATTTCAAATAGAATTTTAGAACTTGATGAAATTAGCTACACATGGTCTTCCTGCAATCACATAAACTCGTCACTCTGCCAAGATAGCTTATACATAGATTTTAACAATTCAAACACACAACGCGACAACACCATGTGCTCTATTTTGTCTTTTTATAAATGGGGTAAATTTACATAGGAAAGATCTTTCCTTCATGTTCTTTTAGACCTTTGTGATCCACACTTTTACATATTCAATCTCACACACTCGCTCACATCTGTGTCTTACAAAGAATTCAAAATATCTCGAGCCCTAGGATATCTCACAAACAACTGAATCCAGAGTTATCTTAACAAATTCCTAAACTAGAGATGTGCTCCTAATATTTAGCAATAGACTTAACACCTATGACAAAAACTTGATATCTAATCAAACAAATTTAACGAAAATGTCTTCTAGAGACATTTTGTAATTATTTTAGATACAATAAAAATGAATTAGGGAACCAACTCCCTTGGTAAATATCTGAGACCCATGAAATCAATCTTAAGTTTTATTGCCACATGCTCCTACATCAGACTCTTGGGGAAGAAAATAACTATTCATCAGGTCTTTGACGTCTGCACCATACTTGGAGATTTATGTTGTTTTCATCTAAGTATCATTCGTTGTTGGTCATCCCTTCCATTTAATCAAATACTTGAAATAATCCTTTCCTTTGGTTTTCCTCAATACCTTCTTATCCAATACTTCCTCAATTTCCTTCTCCACTTCTCAGGGTAGTTGTTCCTTCCATTCTAGATTCCGATCTTCACCACTTACAAGTTCATCTTCTAAAACATCCTCTGCCTCCTTGAAGGGATATATATATGGAACATTAAATATTGTTGAAATTCCAACACCACTTGGAAGTTCTATTTCATATTCACTAGAAGAAAATTTCCTTTAAATTTTACATGGTCCAATCCTTTTAAGATTTAATTTGTTATAAGTCCCTATAGTAAACCTATATTTCCTCATATACGCCATGACCACATCACCAACCTAAAAATTCACTTATATTCTCTTCATATTTACTTGTTTTTTATTCTTGTGGTTGTTGTCTTGAAATTTATGTTTAACCATTTCCTGTAAATCTTGCATACTTACTGCAAAATCATCACCATCAACACTTCTCAATTATTATTTTCCCAAATTTGTCAACTCATACACTCCCCTAGGATATATTCCATACAAAATTTGGATGGACCCATCCTTGTAATTCTATGTGGTGAGTCATTATATGACAAATCAGCTTGAGAAAGCATCTGATCCCACTCCCTAGGTTTCTCATTCACAAGGCATCTCAAAATATTTCCCAAACTTCTATTTACTACCTTAGTTTTTCCATGAGTTTGTGGATGACAAGATGACTTAAAACTGAGATTAGCACCAAGATTTTTACATAAGGTTCTCCAAAAGTGTCCCACAAATCTAGTGTCTATGTCAAAACCTATAATTTTTGGTAAACCATGCAACCTTACAACCTCTTTAAAGAACAAATTTACAACATTTTTCGCATCACTAGTCTTGGTACAAGCAATGAAATGAGTCATTTTTTAAAATCTATCTACCAAAAAATAGATAGAATCATTACCTCTCTATGTTCGTGGAAATCCTAACACAAAGTCCATACTCAAAGCATCCCATGGCCTACTTGGAATGGGTAGTGGTTGATACAATATTGTATTCTAACTTCTCCCTTTATCATGCTGACAAATTCTGCACTTCTCCACAAACTTCTTCACGTGATTTTCCATACTTGTTCAATAATAAAAATCATTTATCTTAAAAAGGTTCTATCTTGTCCAAAATTTCCTGAGAGTCGTCCACCATGCTTTTCTTTGACCATATTTTGCCTCATTGAACACTTTAGTATGCACAATTTATTGTTCTTGAACAATAATCCTTCATGTAACATGCAGTCCAATCATTGAATTTTGTTACCAACAATGATATTTTCACAAGTTCCATGGGCATCCTTGAAATATGCATCATCTTGATACATTTATTTTAAACCATCAAATCCTAAAGTGTTGACTTCAAATTCTTGCAAAATTAAATTGATTCTACTCAAAGCATCAAGAACCTTGTTAGTCTTACCATTTGTGTTTTTAATCACAAAGGTAAAATTATGTACAAAATCAACCCACTTGGCATGCATTTGATTTAATTTTGATTGACTACTTATAAATTTTAATGCATGATTTTCACTCTACAAAACAAATTCCTTGGGCATAAGGTGATGCCTCCACTTCTTAAGTTCTTGAACAATTGCATAAAATTCCTTGTCATAAGAGGAATATTTCTATTTTTCCTCATTTAATTTCTCAATAAAATATGGAATTGGTCTTTGTTCCCAACTCAAGACAACTCCTATTGCAGTCCCAATAACATCAGTCTCAGCATGAAAGAATTTATCAAATCTTGGAAAATATGACACATGCTTTTCAATAATCTTTTCCTTCAATAGTTTAAAATTTATAGCAGTCACATCAGTCCACTTGAATGGTTGTTTCCTTTTTTCGATATTTAATACAATAGGTGCATATATCTTGCTAAATCTTCTAATGGAATTTCTATAAAAAACTTACAAGTCCATGGAAAATTCTAACATAAAATGCATTTATCTAGGTTGGTCAATTCACAATTGCTTGAACCTTTAGATACTACAAACCCCAAATATATCATCTCCCTCTTCATAAAACTACATTTCTTCAAATTTATCAGCAGTTTTTCCTTTTGCAAGTACCCAAAACCATCTTGAGATGACTTAAATATTCCTCTTTTTTCTAACAATAGATCATGATGTCATCTAGATAGAATATCATAAACATTCCAATTAACTTGTTCAAAACTTCATTGATTAACCTCATCAATGTACTAGGATCATTTGTTAGCCCAAAAGGCATTATTAACCATTCATATAGTCCACTACTAGTCTTGAACGCAATTTTCCATTCATCGCCTTCTCTAATTATAATTTGGTGATATACACTCTTTAAAAAAATCTTTGAAAAATATTCTAAACCACTCAAACAATCCATCAAAGTATCTATGTGAGGCAATAAAAATCTATACCTTATGATAATTTTGTTGATTTCTCTAGAGTCAATGCACATGCACCATCCTTGATCATTTCTTTGGGATGAGTACTATTGGTACAACACATGAACTCAAACTCTCCTTCACCAATCATTTATCTAACAGCTCATATACCTGCCTTTTAATCTCTTCATTCTCTTGTGGAGTCATTATATAGGTTTCCTTATTAGGAAAACTTACTCTCATAATTAAATCAATGTGATGGCTAATACTTCTCAAAGGAGGTAAAGTATTTGGTAAGTCATCTACTATAATATCATAAAATTTATCAAGCATAACTTTAACTTATGTATGTAAATCATCCATATTTGTAATAGTTATTATTACCTTGGGCTTACCAATTAAGGTAAAATGCATCTCTTCTTCTTTCTTGACTTCTTGTAGCAGCTCCTTCCCACTTATTAGCAGTATACTTGGACCAATTTCTTCCTTGGTTGTCTCATCCTTCAAAGGTAACAACATATGCTTGTTCCCATTATTTTAAAGAGAATACATGTTCATTCTACCATCATGGATGGATTTCCTATCATAATTCCACGACCTTGCCAACAAAATATGCCATACATCCATGGGAATTATATCATTTAACACCTCATCCTTGTAGCTACCAATATAGAATTCCACTTTGCACTATTAATTCACCAAAGTATGATGTCCCTTCTACAACCAAGACAGTCTGTAGGGAGTGGGATGTACCAGCCTATGCAATCCCAATTTCTCTATCATCTTTGTGGAACCCAAATTGTCTGTGCTACAACTATCAATGACAATTTTATAACACTTACCTCTTGACTTACATACAGTGCTAAACAAATTGTTCTTGTGATTTGGTTCATGAACCTCATTTCCTTCCTTAACCAAAAATCTCTTCAGTACAAATGATTCCCATACCTATGGAGTTTCTTCTTTTGCTACTGCATTCACATCTTCTTCCTTTGTTTCTACAACATGTGAATTTCTTTGATTTTTTGCCTTGTTCTCTAGATAGTCCCATGACATTTGTCCTATTTTACCACATGTATAACATCTCATTTATTTTCCTCTTCCCCGACCTCTTGAGAAAAATATTTTTCCTCTTGATTCTCCTCCTCTTGGTGACTGACTACTTGCACTTCCTCCCTCTTCTTTTGAAGGTTGAAATCTTTCTCTGTTAAATTGTCCATTTCCTCTTACTAGACTCCTCTCTCTATTTTTTTGGCTATTCTTTCTGGACAATTTATATTATGCCTTCAAATCTCCTTGGTATGCATCTTCAATAGTTCTGAGGGACAAAAGGATGATTTCATCATGAATTTCACACCTCAAACCCTTTATGTATCTAACAACCTTCTCAGCATCTTCCTCAATGTGACTAGCTCTAATATTCAACCTATAGAATTCCTTTGTGTATTCCTTTACTATCATAGTTATTTTAATAGGGTTTTGTAATTGTATAAACAAATTCATCGAATATTTAATCCTTAGGGATGAACTTACCTTTAAATTTGGCCACCATTATGTCCCAAATCTTGATCTTAGCTTTTCCTTTTCTCCTTTTGTTTTCCTACAACACATCCCACAATAGAGCTACATGTCATTTTATCCTAGTCACTACATGCTTCACCTTCTCCTCCTCTTCTACCTCTTTATAATCAGAATATTTATCCATGGAATTTATCAACTCAAGTAATTCATCAACATTTAAATTACCTGTGTACATGGGCACTTCCATCTTAGGCCTAGATCCAACTCTTGTGACCATTCTTACTAGTTGTTCTTCTATTTTTCTCCTCCTGTAGATCTTTTTTGTTTCCTCATTCAAACCTGTATATGCACTCTCACTGACATCTCCTATGTCAGGTTATTTCCTTTGTGTTGTCTCCATGGCCTCCATCCTTTCCTGGATGTGCCTCAGATCATAGCATAACTCATCACTTACCACATTCCTATCTCTTATTCCTTACCTAGGTGGCATGATTCTTTAGATACAAATTTTCTCTGATACCAAAAATGATGGAAAATACCACCAACTTCAACCCACAATCACAAAGTTTTTATTTCCTTGTCACAATCAATATTCAACTACTTGTCTGGCCTTGAATAAACACAAACATAAAATTCAAATTTTCATTTTTCTACAACGCATAATTACGCTCTTTAATAGAAAACTATGTGATGAATTACCACTACGTGAATATACCTCTATGCGAAAGCATCAATGAACAATATTGATGAAATCTGTCACAAACAATTCTACGTGAAATTTAGCGAACAATGTGGTGCGTAACAGGTTACTCTACACATGAAATCCTACTACAATAGTAACTTTTCACATATCTTTATGGGATGCTCCATTGCGCCAAATCATGATTGTTTGTTCCTATGAAGACAAATACTCAAGAAATATGATTTTGAATAGAATTTTAGAACTTGTTGAAATTAACTGCACATGGTCTTCCTACAATCACATAAACTCATCACTCCACCAAAAAAGATTATACATAGAGTTTAACAATTCAAACACACAACGTGACAACACCACATGCTCTCTTCTTTCATTTTATCAATGAAGGAGTAAATTTACATAGGAAATCTCTTTTATTCTTGGTCTTTTAGACCTATGCAATCCACACTTTTACATGTTCAATCTAGCACACTCACTCTCCTATACCTCTTACAAAGAATTCAATATATCTCAAGCCCTCATATACCTCACAAACAAATGAATTTCAAGTTATCTTAAAAAATTCCAAAACTAGAGATTTGCTCCTAATATTTAGAAGTAAAGTTAACACATATGACAACAACTCGATATATAATCAAACAAACGTAATGAAAATGTCTTCTACAGACATTTCATAATTATTACAGATACGATAAAACAAATTAGGGAACCAACTCCCTTGGTAAATATTTGTGACCCATGAGGTCAATCTTAAGTTTTACTACCATATGCTCCTCCATCAGAAATACATAATTGCACCAAGTGTGGCCATATGTTCACAGCAAAATCCTCTTGAAAAGCTAAAAAATGCTCATCTTTCTGAACTATAATGCCTTATACTATAATCAAATGCAAAGAAAAAAAAAGACAAATAGAAAAATTGTAATGCACCAATTAAAAAATCCCTAGAACCATATGAAAATGCATCCAACCTAAAAACAACATGGTTTTACAACACATGCAAAACAATTCACTACTCCCTAACTTTATACCTATGATATCTCCATAGCATCAAGCAACTGCAAAATAAGAAGAACAATAGAAGTTGGAAACAACACACCTTTTTTGTTTCTACTTAACTCTGATTCTTTCGTTCCTATGCAATATCTGAAATAAACCCCAACCGACATAATTTAATTATGAAAACACAAAAAAAGAATCAGTGTCTAATCTTCTTTGAATTATAGCATACAATGTAGAGGATTTCTTACCATTTGATGTAGAATTCTAGAACCCCAAAATTAGAACTCCTTCAAGTCACACAAGTCACGCCTCACAACACTTGGAAATTAAAAAAAAAAATCATCTTTCTAAACCATAACAGATGGCATGGTCGATAAACACAATAAGGAACCCAAAAACAAAGTGATCCAGATTATTTTCGGCACGAAATGAGATCGGAGATATAATAAAGAAATGCACAGAGATATCATAGATATTAAATAATATAAAAGAAATATATCATATATGCAACCATAAACACAGAGATACAGTAATACACGATCTCCATTAATGAAAGAAATGTACAGAGACTGTAAAAATACAGAGTGAAAGACTTGCTAGAATGGTGGCAACTTATCTCTGAGAAGAGATGTGATAGCTACTCACATTTGCAATAAGATGATTACAACGAGGCTCTGAAGGCCTTTTTACAATAAACAGGAATGTACAAAACCCTAGACATCCAAAAACCTAACCCTAGGAGATGAAGCACCAAAAGTCATGCGGGCCCCATTTGGGTAAGTTAGTAGATCAACTTCTCGGGGTCGTAACTTTTTCATACGATCTTTGTTTTAGGCATATGATAGCTCGTTAGAAAGGTATCATCGAGGATATTCATTTTTGGGGCTAAATCATTCCTTTGGCTATCATTGAGAACCTCGATCTCGAAAAACCTTCATTTAGGTCCTCAAAATGGCCCCGAAAGTTAAAACCTGCTAAAAATAGTAAATTGCCAAAATTGGTTGTATTCTGTAGAGATGACCCCCCAAAGTAACAATGACACTATGGGGTCGAGACTCATAAATAACATGGCAATTCCACATATATGGTTGGCCCAAGAGAACATCACAGACATCCAGTGGGGAAACATCACATAATACTTCATCCTTGAAGGGTTGGATGTTGTATAATAATCGACATTGTTGGCTAACATGAAGATCTCATCCTTGGAAAATCCACCTGATGTTGTATGGCTGCGGGTGTGGTGTTGTCAACAATACCAATTGTTTGATGACCTATGCTAAGATGAGGCTCTTCTGGCTTTCTCTATCAACAATAAAATGTAGCGGGGTCCCCTTCACCCACATCTGTGAATGAAAAAGGCGCTCCCCCTCTTTGGGATCTGTTGGTTCTTCTAGTTGAATTGATGCGGTTGCGACAATAGCAGCGGGGTTTGCATCAATGATCTGTCCTCTACCAGTACTTTTATAATCGGATTCTGAATTAGGGTTCGACTCCTTGTCTTTGATCTCGAACACTAATGACTATTTTGAGCAACATTCATCGGTGTTGTGCCAGGGGCTTTTGTGGAAATTGCACCATTTTCCAGTGTCCTTCTTTGTCTTCTCGTGACCCTTCTTTTCATGTGTCTTGGACTGGTTTTTGGAAGACTATTTGTTAGGGATGTCTTTGTCATACTTTGGTTGCTGCGGAATTACATATCCAAAATCCCATTTTTTCTGGTGCTTAAATTTCTTCTTGATTTTAATAGCATATCAATAATCATCATCGAGTGATGATATGTCCAGAAAATCCATTTTATTATGGATGTATCTATGTAGAGCCCCACGGTATTTTAGAACCAAATGTCGCTTAGAGTCTTTGATACCCATATTGGTGTGCAAGGTATGGAAGGTATTGGTGAACTCCGGAACTGCTTGGTCCCTCTCTTATCACAGTGTGGTCCATCTCATGTACTGGTCCTCATAGTTTCCAACAGGGTAATACTATTCCTTTATCGAATCCACAAAAAATTCCCAAGTGGGATCGACCCAATACATTTTAGACTCCTCTATGGAACTCTACTCCCAATAAGTTTCCCACCAATGTTTGACATAGGGGAGAGCTTTAAGGAGTGTGAGGGTGATCTTTTCTTTGTCGGAAAATTTGTAAACAAAGAAATAACCTTCTAACAGATTCAACCATTTGTCTAGGGCTTCTGCATCTATCTATCCTTCAAATATAGGAATATCAAAATTAAATTGTACCTTGAAATGGGAGGTTCCTCCAAAGGGGTTTCTTGATGAAGATGTGCTTGTTTCTATCAGAAGGCATTGAGGGATGTGGGAAAAATTCTCCATCATTTTGTCCCTCTGTCGTGTGAGAGCTTACTCAAGCAACAAACTGATAGGATCATCTGCTCCATCATTTTTATTTCCTTCCATCATTGAAGGTTTCTTGGGTGTGTGAGAGCGATTGTCCTCAAGAGAGACAAGCTCGAGACCTAACTTTCTATACTCGAACCTCATCGGGGACATGCACTGAAAAAAATGATCAAAAATAGCCTGCTCTGATACCACTGATCCGGATTATTTTCGGTACGAAATGAGATCAGAGATATAATAAAGAAATGCACAGAGATATCATAGATATTCAATAATATAAAATAAATATATCAGAGATTCAACCATAAACATAGAGATAGAGTAATACATGATTTCTATTAATGAAAGAAATGTACAAAGACTGTAAAAATATAGAGTGAAAGACTCGCTAGAATGGTGGCAGCTTATCTCTGAGAAGAGATGTGACAGCTACTCGCATTTGCAAGAAGATGATTACAATGAGGCTTTGAAGTCATTTTTACAATAAAAAGGAATTCCCAAAACTCTAGACATCCAAAAACCTAACCCTAGGATATGAAACGCCAAAAGTCATGTGGGCCCCGTTTGGGTAAGTTAGTACAACAAATTCCCGAGGTTGTAAATTTTTCATACGATCTTTGTTTTAGGCGTATGATGGATCGTTGGAAAGGTATCATCGAGGAGATTCATTTTTGGGGCTCCATCATGAATTTGGCTATCATTGAGAACCTTGATCTCGAAAAACCTTCATTTAGGCCCTCATAATGGCCTCGGAAGTTAAAACTTGCTAAAAATATTAAATTGTCAAAATTGGCAGAAAACTATTTTGAGTCAGTCGGCAAAGGTGGTTGGCCACCAATATCCACCTAGATCAATCCTCCCTCCTTAGGAAGAAATGGTCTCCATTGCGTTGAGTTCCACGGGGAGAGAGAAAAGTGTTTGCTCGATCTGCATCTTGGTGAGTTGCTTGTATTGTTGGAGACATCGCGCTGCTTAGTTTGTGGAAGTATGTCAAGAACCTTTTGAGGTTGAGGCTATTCGAAAAGTCAAGATACATGAGAGGACGGTGTGCAGAAGGGATCTTTGCGCTTTTTTGCATCCTTGTCGACCTACTTCTGTTGGATAGAAGGTTCTTGGGGTGAGGCTATAGTGGTTGCAGTGTCCTTCTGTTCTCCTTTTGAACAGATTATGAAGAAGCTAAATTTTGCAGTTTGAGATACTACCTTGCGACACTTTTTAGGTGGAACAATAGTCGTAACTACCTCTAGTATTCTATAGAGATGATCCCCCAAAGTAACAATGACACTATAGGGTCGCGACTCATAAACAACATCCCACTTCCACATATATCGTTGGCCCAAGAGAATATCACATACATCCAATGGGGAAACATCGCATAATACTTCATCCTTGAAGGGTTGGATGCCGTATGATAATTGACATTATTTTCTGACATGAAGATCTCATCCTTGGCGAAGCCACCCGATGTTGTATGGTTGCGGGTGTGGTGTTGTCGACAATCCCAACTTTTTTATGAACTCTGCTGAGATGAGGTTATTCTAGCTTCTGCTATCAACAATAAAATGTAGCGGGGTCCCCTTCACCCACATCTGTGAATGAAAAAGGCACTCCCCCTCTTTGGGATATGTTGGTTCTTCTAGTTGAATTGATGCAGTTGTGACAATAGCAGTGGGGTCTGTGTCAATGATGTGTCCTTTACCAGTATTTTAAGAATCAGATTCTGAATCAGGGTTCGACTCCTTGTCTTTGATCTTGGCCACCAATGACTGTTTTGAGTGACATTCATCGGTGTTGTGCGAGGGGATTTTGTGGAAATCGCACCATTTTCTGGTGTCCTTCTTTGTCTTCTCATGACCCTTCTTTTCCTATGTCTTGGACTAGTTTTTGGGAGACTGTTTATTAGGGTTGTCTTTGTCATAATTTGGTTGTTGCGGATTTACAGATCCAAAATCCCGTTTGTTCTAGTGCTTAAATTTCTGCTCGATTTTAACAGCATATCGATAAGCAGCACCGAGTGATGAGATGCCTGAAAAATCCATTTTAGTCTGCATGTATCTGTGTAGAGCCCCACGGTATTTCAGAACCAAATGTCACTCGGAGTCTTTGATACCCCGCTTAGTGTGCAAGGTATGGAAGGTATTGGTGAACTCTGGAACTACTTGGCCCCTCTCTTGCCACAGTGTGGTCCATCTCATGTACTTTTCCTCATAGTTTCCAATAGGGTAATATGGTTCCTTTACCAAATCCACAAAAAAGTCCCAAGTGGGATCAGCCCCATACATTTCATACTCCTTTGTGGAACTCTTCTCCCAATAAGTTTCCCACCAATGTTTGACATGGGGGAGAGCTTTAAGGAGTACGAGGGTGATCTTTTCTTTGTCGAAAAATTTGTGAACAAAGAAATAACCTTCTAGCAAATTTAACCATTTGTCTAGGGCTTCTACATCTATCTGTCTTTCAAATACAGAAATATCAAAATTAACTTGTACCTTGAAAGGAGAGGTGCCTCCAAAGTGGCCACTTGATGAATATGTTTTTGTTGCTATCAACAAGCATTGAAGGATGTGGGAAAAATTATCCATCATTTCATCCCTCTGTCATGTGAGAGCTTTCTCAAGCAAGAGACTCATAGGATCGTCTGCTCCATCATTTTTCTTTTCTTCCACCATTGAGGGTTTCTTGGGTGTGCGAGAGCGATTGTCCTCAAGAGAGACAAGATCGAGACCCAAATTGCTATACTCAGACCTTGTTGGGGACATGCAATGATAAAAATGATCAAGAACAACCTGCTCTGATACCATTGATCGAGATTATTTTTGACACGAAATGAGATGAGAGATATAATAAAGAAATGCACAGAGATATTACAGATATTCAATAATATAAAAGAAATATATCAGAGATGCAACCATAAACACAGAGATACAATAATACACAATTTTTATTAATGAAAGAAATGTACAGAGACTATAAAAATACAGAGTGAAAGAATTGCTAGAATGGTGGCAGCTTATCTCTGAGAAGAGATGTGATGGCTACTCGCATTTGCAAGAAGATGATTATGATGAGGCTCTGAAGGCCCTTTTACAATAAATAGGAATTCCCAAAACCCTATACATCCAAAAACCTAACCCTAGGAGATGAAGCGCCAAAATTCATGCGGGCCCGTTTGGGTGAGTTAGTACATCAACTTCTCGGGGTTGTAACTTTTGCATACGATCTCCATTTTAGGCGTATGATAGCTCGTTGGCAAGGTAGATTGTTGAGGATATTAATTTTGGGAAATCAATCATGGCTTTGGTTATCATTAAGAACCTCGATCATGAAAAACCTTCATTTAGGCCCTTAAAATGGCCCCGGAAGTTAAAACCTGCTAAA
The DNA here is from genome assembly GCA_009831015.1 of Picea engelmannii. NCBI lineage: Eukaryota > Viridiplantae > Streptophyta > Pinopsida > Pinales > Pinaceae > Picea > Picea engelmannii. Next base: position 221,650 of record ML786841.1, read on the forward strand.
AATAGTAAATTGCCAAAATTGGCAGAAAATTGTTTTGAGCGATACGACAAAGGTGGGTGGCCACCGATATCCACCTCGATCACAAAGTGAACAATATAACCTCAAAACAACACATCTTCTCTCTATGTTCAACTTTGATTGTTTTCAACCTACACAGTCTCTATAATAGCCCTTGGTTGACTTGTCTTGCTTCTGAAAAAGAAAACAACAACCACTCCACAATTCCATCCAATAAAACAAAATAAGTAGTTGCATTGTGCATAAAACAAATTTTGTCAAACAACAACGAGAGAAACTAATTGCACTTGTGTAAAATACATATATTACTATGGTAGACAATTGGTTAAAAGCAAGATACTAAATGCACAAGACTTCTTACCCACTCTAATAGACTTGTAGAAGCCCAAAAACCACAAGTCTTGCAAATCACCAACCTCAACACCTCCAACTTTGGGAAGAACCTTGCCTTCCTAGATTATAACACACTATATCATGATCAAACACAAAGAATTCGACAATTAACTAGAAAAAAATAATTCAATTAAAACTTATTTTAATCCATGAAAGCTATCACACATAATCATGTCATACATTACACAAAAATCCCTTCAAAATTTATGAATCATTCTAGCTTTAATGAACAAACGAAAGACAATTATATATATATATATATATATATATATATATATATATATATATATATATATATTAATTAAAGTAAATTAATATATTGTATAGAAAATATATATACATATTTTGTGACCCTCAACTTTAAATGTCACCAAATTTCATAGGTAACAAGATTTAGAAACCATGATGGTCTGGAAACTTTGATAATCATACTGTCCAACCATCTTCTAAACATGCATAATTAAATTTCCTATTTAATTCCTATAGACGCCCCAACAACAAAATATTTTTTTGAAGGACCAATAAGATTATACGAAAAAATTTAAATCTCTCCCAACAAAGATAAAGTTTGGAAAACAACACCAAATTTTTGGTCAACAAAAAAACAAAAACCCAATCAACACAAAAACAATTGCCTAGGCCTTTAACATGGACAAAGACTACTAATATTAAATGAAGAAAGTTTGGATTTTCTTTGAAATGGCATAAGAGTGTAATCATAGCATGAAATTGTTTCCATTAAGGTTTAAAAGGAGGAATGAAATCCAAACCAAGACTTGCATAACCATCTATAAACCCATATAACTAAAAACATTATTTATGAAAGTAGGACAATCATTCCTAAAAACATGTCATTATACATATATATTCTCGAACATATCCATCTTTTACTTCAAAAGAGAAAACCCATCTACAAAGGTTATGAAACTAATCCTTTCTTTAAGAAATTTAGAATCCATTAGATTCCATAAAGCTTCCAAATTTAGACTAATGACAACTACATTATGATTTTTTGTTGCTTCAATCCTTTGAGAGAGATAATGAAATTGGACAATCCAATATCATTCCCTTTTCCTCTTCATCATCTCAGCACCAAGGACAATTGCAGGAGATTGTTTTGTAGATTGTTATGTACTTGTTTTAGTCTAAGTTGAAGTTTTATGTAGAGGGAAATTGTTATAGTGATAGAAATGACAGCCAAGGGGTTATCTAACAAAATGTAACAAACTTAAAACTTAAGATATCTAAGAATGAATGCAAAAATTGCATTCCAACTTGTTTGTAGAACTTTAGGTTATCTAATTGCATTGTGTTAGAGGTATGTTTTATAAAAGCAATTTAGATATTATAACAAAATAATTATTTGGTTTGGCCTATGTACAAAATTTGATAGTTGAAAAATATTTGTACTCAAAGGATAACTAATTGATGGTGAAAGATGAATAAAATAGATAACTTATAAGAGTCCAAGTTATAGAGAAAAAGCGATTTATATATATATATATAATAATAATAAAAATTTAAAAGTTAATAATTTTAGGGTTTCTTCTATTTAATATAAATAAAAACCTAATGTAAAATTTTAACACTAATAATATCACATTCAAATTATTATATGATGTGCATAGGTAAATTTCACATGCTCCAATTGACTAAATTAAACAGTGGATCTGTTCTAACATTTGAAAGACCGTTGGAGGATTGTATTACTCAATTCAATTAAATATGCAACATCAAGCATCAGCAATCACTTTTCCTAAAGGAAGGTTTGTCAATGACGACTTATTTTCTGAACAGACTAAATTTGGCCAATGGAATGGTAATGTCAACATTTAATGCACACTGAGTGGCAGACAATTTGGAAGAAAAAGAAACTTCAAGCCAAATGAGAATCCACTTTCGGTACTGAAAGTGAGAATTTGGTTGGGCAATAAAAGGATAACCTTCTCCATCTTGCATTGATAAGAACATAAAGGCGTTCATACCGGGCGATGTAATGTGCATTATGCAACTTTCATCATAATCATCTTAGTCACATTCATTCATTCCCACATTGTTCTTAAAAGGAAGGGTTACACGACATCGATGTATAGAATATTTTAAGCCCGTTATGATGCTTACATAAGGGAAAAGTTACTTTTTTATGATCTCACTCACACAGTCAATATACATTGCATCTTCTTCCTCAACCTTATCCATATCCTTTTCACCCATCATATGTGAATCCCAGCATTGCTATGCTAATCATATTCTTATCCATATATCTACCATTCCCAGTCCTGTAAATCCATCATTTAAATAGTTGAATGATGTCAACCCAAGTACTATTAAATCAGTCATAGTCTTGGCAAATCTGTTTTTTTTCTAGAGATTCCAGTGATGCAACGACCATAGCTACAATCAGAGGGAAATTACAACCATTAATTCTATTTCCATGAATTCGGGTTTAAACAGGTTTTCATAGACACATTACTGATGCTTTCGTGTAAGCATTCAATGAAGTAACTCAAGATTCAAATACTATATTTAGTTTATGTGAGTTTAAGAGGCCATCCTTAATCCGCGATTCTGGAACAAGTTGCAATATTTCTCAAGAGGCCAAGTTTCACTTCCGAGCGCTGAGATGTAATCTGAGAGACTCAAAGAATATGAAAGACAATTAAAGTTTGTTACATTTTGTGAATTTGCTCTATTATCAACCAAGGTTCCAATCTTCCTAAAATGTGATTCAAAAAATCGACAAATCCACCAGCGTTAGATGTACTTTTGACACTATCTCAAGCCGTGTTCATATTGAGATTATTTTTCTTATCGAACATTTACACTGGGATTTTTTTTTAGGACAAATTTATTTTATGATATTTTTTTCCCAAGTTTAGGAGTACGAATTTATTTTATGATAGTTCTGACAAAAGTTTTAGGTCAAAAATATAGACTATTTTATGTCATATTTTTTTGTTAATTATTTAGCCTTATACCTATTGAAAATAGCCAGATTTAATGATGATTTAATCATAAATAAGGTATTTATGGACAGTATCTATGTAAATAAATTAATATGTTTAGAATATTCTTAATAGTTACTGAAGTTTAAAATTTTATGGATTATTTTCTTAGTATTAGTAATGTCAATCTTAGCAATAAGTATTTAGAATTTGGTTAGAAATTGTTAAATATATATATTTAAATGGTTAATTATATATAATTCAAATATATGATAGGTTTTTCAAAAAGTTGAATTTATTTATGTATATAAAAATATAATTTAAATAACAAAAAATTGTGATTTAACACAAATTTATATCATCACATTCCAATTAAAAATATCAAAAATTAAAACATTTAAGCAATACTATAACATTCATATAAAAAAACATGGTTCACATTCAAATAAAGAAACATGGTTCAACTTAAAAAGAAGGGTTACAAAACATGGATGTATAGAATATTTTAAACCGTTGTGATGCTTCCATAGAGGAAAAGTTACATGTTTATGATCTCACTCACACAGTCAATATACATTGCATCTTCCTCCCCAACCTTATCCATATCGTGTTCACCTATCATATGTGAATCCCACCATTGCTATGCTAATCATATTCTTATCCATATATCTACCATTCCCCGTCCTGTCCATCTATCATTTAAATAGTTGAATCACGTCAAGCCATGCACTAGTAAATCAGTCATAGTCTTGGCAAATCTGTTTTTGTATTAGAGATTCCAATGATGCAACGACCATAGCTAAAATCATAGGGAAATTACAATCATTCATTTTATTTCCATGAATTCGGATTTAAACAGGTTTTCATAGACACATTATGATGCTTTTGTGTAAACGAACTCAATCCTTAATTAGCAATTCTGGAACAAGTAAGTTGCAATACTTCTCAAAACCAAGAAGCGGTTGGAAATATGTCAATTAATTTTCTAACACATGTATATCAATTATATTTAGAATGTGCATACATACATTCATTGTAAACAGATTGTGTAAATTATGTAATCTATTTATGAATTGTTTGTGTAAGTATGTGATCTATTCATGATCAGTTTGTGAAGACTTAATATTGTAGAGTGGAATGTATGTGTAGAGAGGAGAGGATGGTTGTATACCTAAATTGGTTATTGTAATTCTAATACAGATTATCATTGCTCGTGGTTTTTTTGGGCATTAAGTTTCCACATAAATCACTATATCAATTGTGTGATTGTTCTTGTGTTATGTTTGGTTTGATGTTTATATGATTGCTCTTGTATTGTATTTGGTTTGATGTTATGAAATTTACACTCTGTTTATGCTCTATTATTTTGCTTCAGCTGCCCAACAAGTGATATCAGAGCTTTTGTGAACAAAATCTGCAAGAACGATTTCAGTGAAAGAGGATATACCTGTTGAGTGGGCATTTTCGATGACTGAGTATAGAGGTTGGATTCACCACAGGAACAATAAAGATCTAGAGTCAGAGCATCCTCAAGGTTGTGACAGGTTCGAAGGTGTTTGGGAGGTCATTGCACCCTCAGGGTTGCGGCATGAATTTCATATACGTTTACGGAGGAGCTATACACTCGTGAAAAGATTTCCGCATGCTTATAGGAGTGTGATGGTATGGTATGAAATCGACCTTTCTTATTAGTACCTAAGGCAGGTAGTAGAGCAATCAGCCCGATGTTTAGCTACACCCAAATTGCTATTGCTATTAGTGCACCCATTTTGTAGAACAATTATAAACCATTTTCAAAGTTTTATTTAAATATACAATTAATTTGATTTGTTTCTAAACAAAAATTTATTTTTATTTTTTTTTGAAATTTCTAAATCTATTTTTTCATTGGCTAATGCAATGCGATGCTATGGTATGATGATGGGACATAATTGCCCCCAATATGTTTGAATTTACTTTTGATATTTGTTAATATTTAAAATTATTTAAATATATTAAATAACAATATTCGCCACCTTCTCATGTATATTTAATACCATAAAACTGACAACTTTTCCTTGGATTGAATTTACTTTTAATATTTGTTAGTATTTAAAATTATTTAAAACTAACAACCTTTCCTTGGAGCATCCACGACATTGTTTATTCTTCCCTTCAGCATCCACGACATTGTGATTTCATGCTCAGCAATAGAAACGATGGTGGTGTTGGCATTTTTCTATCCTAGTAAGCATACTTTCAAGCACAAACTACTGCAATAAAACTTGGTTCTTCTTTTAGTTTTCTGTCTTTTGAGGTATTCTCTTTGAATGTCATTGATCGTGTTCCATTCATTTGCATATGTATTGTTTGTATCTTTAAAGAATTGGGCTCTATCTTAACCTATGTTGCATGGTTGATGTGATTTCTCTATAACTACTTGATTGGTGTTTCACTGATTTTCGAGTGGATGCGCAAAAAAATTTCATTCTCTTCAAGTGAACATGCCATCCACTTAGACTTATAGAAAAAGTGCATGGGATTGCCAGTGCTGAAAAGTACTTTGCATATCTCCCCCATATTGAAAAGAATCAACCCACTTATTCTGCACTTCTGAACTGTTATGTAAAAGAGAAAAATATCGAAAAGTCAGAGGCACACAGTCTGCTGGCTCACAACTTGGACCTTCAGATAAGTACTGTTGGAGAAAATCAGTGTTCAGATCGCCATGGCTTCTTATTTTGGAGCTCAGATCACCATGGTTGTTGATTTCACTAGAGACGGAGTCTAGATTTAACATGATGCATATACGAGCCCTTGATGATTTCCACAAATTGCAGCGAACTTTGACTCTTGTTACAGAATTCCGGTGGAAGATTAGATAAGTCTTCGAAACAGAAACGAACAATCTATTTGCAGACTTGGGTTAGCATAGCCCAAGTAAGTTGCTACAATGTCTTTGTCCATTTCATTGGAAAAATATTCTTTTAATATCCTCAAATTTTAGAATATTAAATTCTAAGTGAATTTGGAAATAAATTTTTGTTTTTGAAAAATTTGGATTTGGAAATTATTTTCCATTTATGGAAAATTTTAATTTGAATTTTTTTATTGTTGTAATTAAATAATTGATGACTATTGGGAAAATATTTGACTTTTCCAAGTGTCATCTTTTATTTGACATATGTGAAAGACAAACTCTTAATAAATTAAATAATGAAAGACAAATGGAATAGTCAGGTTAAAAATAGCTCACCATGACTCCATGAGTGGAGTGGGGAACAGGTTTGACTTACTTCAAAGCTGATTTTTACAAGTGGAAAATTTGGAATTTGACCACTAGCATCCCCTAAAAATCGGGGATTTGTAAAACTGTGAATTTCCCAAGGAGGGAAGGAAAGGCTTAGGAACAAGGATGCATATTTAACAACATATGTAGGAAGCAGGACCCTGCTTATTATGTTGGGGAAGAAAAACTATTTGTTGTTATGAGCATTGTTTGTGTGAGGAAAAGGATTTTTTTGATAAACTAATTGTTGTTATGAGCAAAATGATTTTCTCATTTGTGGATGGTGACTATAGCTAATGAGGATCATTCACTTTGCCCTTATGGAATCATGGTGAAGATAGGGGGTGAACAGGGCAAGTGAACTTGGTTGTTTTGTTATATGGTTGGGTGGAACATTGTTGTTCCATTTGCATTCCAGCATCAGGTTTCAGATATGTATCTCAGCTTGTATTCTTTGTCAATTTTATATTTATGATTATCAATTGTTAAGAATATGATAGACTGTGTATACATAAATGAAATCAATTCGTAAGAGACTGTATGATCATGCTTTTCCTATGGCTTATCATAGTTAAATAATAATGGAAATATTGGTTGTTTGAGATATGATGTTGGTATATATATATATACTCATACATAAAGAAATGGTAGAACTATGGTTATGTTCCTATTGAGCTTTGGATTATATATATTGAAGTTTAATTCAAATCTGTACATAACAATCACTATAGAGAAATGGTGTAATAAGGAATAAACTTAGATGGGTACTTATCAATTTGAAAATACGTAAAAATAGATAAACGAATAACAATCTGAATATATTCTTCATTGTGAGATAAATACAGTGATGAATTCAAAGTATCTTTCAAAAGAAACCATTGTATCTAATCGATCATTGTTCAAATATTTCAGTTGGAGTATCGTAGATCAAACACTCCAAAACCTCTTGTATTGTAAAGAGAGTGCTAAGAAGTATACACAAAATATGTATGTAATCGAAGTAATGCATGCATAGATCAGTCAATGAAGGACATGGAACTCGGATACCTTTCGACGTAAGATGCTTCCTTCATCTGATTACACCAACTTGCATAACCTGGAAAGGAAGAAAAATGAGGATTAACCCCTAACTACTTTGGACTTCGCAACTTCGACGAAGTTTACATGTGATAAAGTAGAAAGGATCGAAGCCCCAAGTTCTGAAGTCCCAAAGAGGATCAAAATCGTAGATCTGTCGGGAAAGTGTTTACCGTTGGATTTGACTAGGGAAGGATCAGAACCGTAGGGTTAATCCACGAGCGAAAAGTAAGAAAGTTTGGGAGTTCAATGTTTGGGAGAAACTAGGTATGATAAGGTGAAATCTCCCAAAGCCCGAAGTTTCGAAGTGACGTGGCCTGCTAACATCACTACGGATGACGTAGACACATGGGACTTGTTCCCCATGTCAATGAGTTAAGAACCTTTGTAAGATGGAAATGCAGTTAGAACGTGACATATGTCACTCGCCTAATTGGGTCACATGTTGGCTTCCTATGTCCTACCATGTGGTTCTCTAGGTGGTGGCACACGATAGTTAAACTTGGCGAAGAAGTTAGTTAGATCAATGGATGCATTATTTTTTATCACGATCTATCAAGATCGATGGCTGGGAGGCATTGCGGAGATCGAAGTTGCACAATAGATAATTCTACGGAGTGGTCCCACAATCCAAAACATGGTTTCCTAGAAGGGGTACGTGTCAGCATGGGAATAATTGCGGAACGAATGATGGGTTACTTCAAAACCACCAACCCATGTCCCCGCAATTTTGAAAAAGTAATAAAGTTGATATAACATTTACAGTATTTATTAGTTCGGAGACCGTGACCCCTAGTGGACATGTGGTGCCTCATCCCAAGGTCCGGAGACTTGATACTCCGAAGGAATTTTGTTGTAGTTTCATTGACTCGAGAACTCCCTAAGTCCATAGTTAATCTAGACCGTTGATTGGGAGAAGGTACGTGGAAACCAATACCACAGTCTGAAGATTGAGCACTCCAGAAGGTTGGAGAGTATGGACATCCCAGAACTTCTAAAGCCCGGAGTTCCGTAATAAATCCCAACCATCGGTTGTTGAGGAAGTCGAGGACCATTGATTCATCCCACTTTGCGAAGTTCATCGATTTGGTGTTCGAGAGAATTAAGGCATGAAATAGAAAGATCTTTTGAAGTCGAAATTATGGAGCCCCGAAGCTTTGAAGACTCTGGATAAGCACCTATCTCATAGCACCGACTCACATCCTATGGTCACATGCAATTAAGGGATGAAAAAAAAGGGCTAGTGCCTAGAAAATGTGTTAAAGAAGGGAAAAGGGGTTAGGAAGGAAGCCTGTACGTTTCATCTGGTTCAAACCTGCATCAAAAGAGGTATTCATCCATATTTGAGGATTGAGAATGATTCTTCCTTGAATCCTTTGGAGATTTCCTGTGGGGATTTTGATCTCAACAACTTTTCTACAATGCACTCTTCCTTCTGAGCTTTGATTAATGTCTTTGCTTATGAGCTTAAATATCTGCATATTGTTTGATATTTCCATTGTCTTATAATTGTTATATTGTTGACATCAATGACAATTCATTAATTATAACTTATCAATGACAAAGAAGTAAAACCACTATGTATACAATAAATGAATAACGATATGTTTAATGGATTATCTTTGTGTCACAATCGATGTTGGAGAGTTAAGGACCTTTAATGTCCCCTAACAATTTTTTTTTTCTTTAGGAAATTTGGGGTACATTACATATGGTATCAGAGATGAAGGTTACAACACTTGGACCTTAGGGCAAGGCCAAATTATTTTAATTTTTTAATTTATGTTGAAGAAAAAGTAACAAATATGTTTACTGTTACAAACAGAAAAATTGTTGGTTTGTTGTGATAATGTCATCATAGGATGAAGAAGAAATCAGACCCGAAGAGAATCCAAATCAAGGAGTTCCTAAAGGACCAGGGCATAACAACGAAGGAAGTTCAACCACCAGGGTTTTGGAAACAATGAAGAGCCTCATCGTGGAATTACAAGTGTTTAAAACAGATAACGAAACTTTGAAAAAGGCATAGGAAGACCAGTTAGAAATAAATGAAATGCTACTATACAGTATAGTAACCAAGAGGATCCCAAAGAACAAAGACAAAGAAGAAGAATTCAGCAAAAGGTCCTCTAAAAACTTTGGTCATGAACCAGAAAATGATAATAGTTCTTCAGAAGACACACCCATGACAGGAAACAAAATAGCTACAGGAAGAAAAAGAAAACAAGTAGACCACTTCGAAGGTGAATTCAAGAAAATAAAACCGTCCATCTTTGATGGAGAATCAAGGACGGGTGAAGAGGCTGAAGCATGGCTACTAGATAAAAAGAAATACTTCCAGATTTACAATTACTCTAGTAATATGAAAGTCATAATGGCCATTTACAACTTGAAGGGAAAAACAAGTATCTCGTGGCAAGATCTGAAATTGGCTAAGGGATTGAAAGATAAACAAATGGAATGGTCAAATTTTAAGAAATATTTCAAGAAGTATTATTTGTCAGAAATTTATTATGAAAGAAAGACTAAGCAATTCTATGAGCTAAGACTCAGACAAATGACCATGGACGATCTCATAAATAAATTTCTAGAACTATTGAGATGTGTACCATACATCAAGGAAGACAAAGTAAAGATACAACGATTTTTAATTTTTCTACCATAGTCGTACAAGGACAGGATTGAATTTGACAATCCCGAGACTTTAAATGAAGTGTTTAGAAAGGATCAGATGTGCTATGATCAGTACAAACATAGGTCTAAAATTACCAAATCATGGAAGGACAAGAAACATGACATAATGAATCAACAAAAGAAAGGGTTCCAACCAGACCCTTTCCGGAATATGGAAAAATGTTTCCAAAAGAAGGACTATCATTCGAACACCCAAAGTGCTCAAGGGGGAGGTAGACTTGGGAGTCAACAAAGTTGGGGACAACCCCATAGAACCATTGAAGTGTTGGGAGTGTGGAGAACCTCACTTAAGGAGAAATTGTCCATGCTTAATTTCCACGCCAAGAACTTTAGTCCTTAGCATGCAAGAAGATTCAACAATAGCATATATGGGGAGAATCATGCACAGAATGAATGCAGTGGTAGATGGCAAGCAAGATGAACATCAATCCACTATCATGGAGGTTGAAGGTAAAATTCATGATAACCACATTTCCATATTAATTGACCGAGGAGCTAATCTGAGTTATGCTACTCCTAGTTTAGTTGAATTAAACAAGCTCAAGAAAGTAATGCATGCTAAGTTCTGGTTAGTACAATTAGCAATAGGGACCAACAGAAGGGCAACATATTTTATTCCTGAATGTGAACTTAACATAGACGGTTAAAGTACAAAGTTAGATATTAACATTTTACCTTTGAGATCTTACAATTAAATCATTGGAATGGATTGGTTAGAGAAACATAAAGTAATATTAAACTGTTACGAAAAGTCACTTATTTACAGAGACGAAAACAACACAGTTAGGACGATACAAGGGATCAAAAAATGAGTTTCGGTTAGGCAAATGTCAGCCATGCAGTTTAAGAAATGTATGAACAAAGGTTGTCAAGTTTAGGTTGTCCAAGTGACTAATCTGTTAGAAAAGGAAAACAAACCCAGTTTAGAGGACTTTAAAGTCCTACATGGGTTTAGAGATGTATTTGTGGATGAAATACAAGAACTACCCCCAAGAAGAGAGAAATATTTCTCTATCAATCTACTACCTGGATCTGCCTCGATATCTAAGGCACCTTATAGAATGAGTCTACCCGAATTAACAAAACTGAAAATTCAGCTGCAAGAACTATTAGAAAAAGAAAATACCAGACCAAGTGCCTCACCTTAGGGAGCACCGGTTCTCTTCGTTAAAAATAAAGATGGGGCCTTGAGACTATGCATTGACTATCAACAACTAAATAAGACGACGATCAAGAATAAGTATCATTTACCCAGAATTAATGACTTGTTTGAATAAGTTGAAGGAGCAAGGATCTTCTCTAAGTTAGATTTAAGGTCTGGTTATCACCAAGTCAGAATAAAAGATGAAGATATAAATAAAACAACATTTATAACACGTTACAAATACTATGAGTTTGTCAGAATTCCATTTGGTTTGTATTTGTTTGATGAATAGTATATTCAGTCAATATCTGGATACATTTGTGTTGGTGTTTATCAATGACTTATCCAGAAATAAAGAAATACGCCTTATCCCATCCTCCTCTTAGAAACAAGCCTCTCCCCCATTGAGATCATGGCTATGACTAGATACCTAATGTATAAGAACAAGTTAAACAACATGGAAGACAAGAGGCTACCTAAAATT